>NC_059637.1:6626792-6824889 GCF_020424385.1 Procambarus clarkii
GAGAGAGAGAGAGAGAGAGAGAGAGAGGACAGAGGAAGAGGAAGAGATAATAAATCAGCAAAGAGTGATGCGTAGAAAACGGAGAGGAGGACAAATAAGGAGACCCCAGACTTAAGTAAAATCCCCAAAAGCCTGCTAGAGAGATAGAAACCACTAAAGAAGAATACTATGAAGCTAAGAAGGATTAAGGAGGCAAACAAGACTTATACCAACGAGCGAGAGAACTCTGAAGAACAGAGAACAGTGAGGAACACCAGGGAACAACACGAAGAGACCGCGTTCTTCAAGAAGAACATTTCCCTTGGTTTCTTGAGCCAAGGTTGCTTTCGTGTTGAATTTTTTTTTTAACTTCCCTTTTCATGCCACGAGTTGATGAGTTCCGTGATGGTGTTGATGTGATGATACCCCTCGTCACGTGAAGATGAGGCCATGTTATATGTTTGTATGACAATTATGTTGTGTGTTTGTGTGTATGTGTTTTTGTGTGTGTATGTGTTTTTGTGTGTGTATGTGTTTTTGTGTGTGTATGTGTTTTTGTGTGTGTATGTGTTTTTGTGTATGTGTGTTTGTGTGTGATCGAGCTGCCACTATGATAAGCCAACCCGTTCTCGCACTTTCTTACAGTCAATATTGACTTATTAAATAAGTGCATATCTGACATACTAATTTATTGTGAATATTTTAGTTGACCTTGAAAAGCTTCATAAAAAACACCGACCTTACCTAACCTTCTTAGTTAGGTAACCTATACCTATAATAGGTTAAGTAATAATTGTAATTACGAAGCAATAAGATGCTTATCTTAACATACTAAGAAGGTTAGATAAGGTCGGTGTTTTCTATGAAGCTTTTCAAGGTAAACTAAAACATTCACAATAAATTAGTATGTCACATATGCACGTATTTAATAAGTCAATACTGACTATACGAAAGTGCGAGAACGGGTTGGATAAGCTATGGTGGTGCCTTGTGGTGGAATGGTGCTTGCTTGTGCATGTTGCGGCGGCTCCAGCTTGTGCTTGCATGACTGGTCATGTATTGCAGAGTCTTGTTTTAATGTTGCATGTGATAATTTGCCAATTATTATCAATCATCTACCCATCAGTTATTTTGTACAAATCTTTGGTTTCTAACATCGACTTATCATGTGTGTACTCACTTAGTACTGTACTCCCCTAGTTGTGCTTGCGGGGGTTGAGTTCTGGCTCTTTGGTCCCGCCTCTCATCTGTCAATCAACAGGTGTACAGATTCCTGAGCCTACTGGGCTCTATCATATCTACACTTGAAACTGTGTATGGAGTCAGCCTCCACCACATCACTGCCTAATGCATTCCATCCGTTAACTACTCTGACACTGAAAAAGTTCTTTCTAACGTCTCTGTGGCTCATGTGGGTACTCAGTCTCCACCTGTGTCCACCAGCTGAGGGCCCCATCACAACACCAGGGGGCCCCCCAGAGTGGTTGAGGGCCCCACCACAACACCAGGGGACCCCCCAGAGTGGTTAAGGACCCCCACCACAACACCAGGGGCCCCCCAGAGTGGTTGAGGACCCCCACCACAACACCAGGGGACCCCCAGAGTGGCTGAGGACCCCACCACAACACATGGGGCCCCCCAGAGTGGTTGAGGACCCCCACCACAACACCAGGGGACCCCCAGAGTGGTTGAGGACCCCCACCACAACACCAGGGGCCCCCCAGAGTGGCTGAGGACCCCACCACAACACCAGGGGCCCCCAGAGTGGTTGAGGACCCCCACCACAACACCAGGGGACCCCCAGAGTGGTTGAGGGCCCCACCACAACACTAGGGGCCCCCAGAGTGGTTGAGGGCCCCCACCACAACACCAGGGGACCCCCAGAGTGGCTGAGGACCCCACCACAACACCAGGGGCCCCCCAGAGTGGTTGAGGACCCCCACCACAACACCAGGGGCCCCCCCAGAGTGGTTGAGGACCCCCACCACAACACCAGGGCCCCCAGAGTGGATGAGGGCCCCCACCACAACACCAGGGCCCCCAGAGTGGATGAGGGCCCCCACCACAACACCAGGGGGCCCCCCCAGAGTGGTTGAGGGCCCCAACACAACACCAGGGGGCCCCCCAGAGTGGTTGAGGACCCCACCACAACACCAGGGGACCCCCAGAGTGGTTGAGGACCCCCACCACAACACCAGGGGACCCCCAGAGTGGCTGAGGACCCCACCACAACACCAGGGGCCCCCCAGAGTGGTTGAGGACCCCACCACAACACCAGGGGCCCCCCAGAGTGGTTGAGGACCCCCACCACAACACCAGGGGACCCCCAGAGTGGCTGAGGACCCCACCACAACACCAGGGGCCCCCAGAGTGGTTGAGGGCCCCACCACAACACCAGGGGCCCCCCAGAGTGGTTGAGGGCCCCACCACAACACCAGGGCCCCCAGAGTGGCTGAGGGCCCCACCACAACACCAGGGGCCCCCAGAGTGGTTGAGGACCCCCACCACAACACCAGGGGCCCCCCAGAGTGGTTGAGGGCCCCACCACAACACCAGGGGCCCCCCAGAGTGGTTGAGGGCCCCACCACAACACCAGGGGACCCCCAGAGTGGCTGAGGACCCCACCACAACACCAGGGGCCCCCAGAGTGGTTGAGGGCCCCCACCACAACACCAGGGGGCCCCCAGAGTAGCTGAGGGCCCCCCACCACAACACCAGGGGACCCACAGAGTGGTTGAGGGCCCCACCACAACACCAGGGGACCCACAGAGTGGCTGAGGACCCCCACCACAACACCAGGGGACCCCGAGAGTGGCTGAGGACCCCACCACAACACCAGGGGCCCCCAGAGTGGTTGAGGGCCCCACCACAACACCAGGGGCCCCCCAGAGTGGTTGAGGACCCCCACCACAACACCAGGGGCCCCCCAGAGTGGTTGAGGACCCCCACCACAACACCAGGGCCCCCCCAGAGTGGCTGAGGACCCCCACCACAACACCAGGGGCCCCCAGAGTGGTTGAGGACCCCACCACAACACCAGGGGACCCCCAGAGTGGCTGAGGACCCCACCACAACACCAGGAGCCCCCCAGAGTGGCTGAGGACCCCCACCACAACACCAGGGGCCCCCCAGAGTGGCTGAGGACCCCACCACAACACCAGGGGCCCCCCAGAGTGGCTGAGGACCCCACCACAACACCAGGGCCCCCCAGAGTGGTTGAGGGCCCCACCACAACACCAGGGGCCCCCAGAGTGGTTGAGGGCCCACACCACAACACCAGGGGCCCCCCAGAGTGGTTGAGGGCCCCCACCACAACACCAGGGGCCCCCCCAGAGTGGTTGAGGGCCCCACTACAACACCAGGGGACCCCAGAGTGGTTGAGGGCCCCCACCACAACACCAGGGGCCCCCCAGAGTGGCTGAGGGCCCCCACCACAACACCAGGGGCCCCCAGAGTGGTTGAGGGCCCCCACCACAACACCAGGAGCCCCCCAGAGTGGCTGAGGGCCCCCACCACAACACCAGGAGCCCCCCAGAGTGGCTGAGGACCCCCACCACAACACCAGGAGCCCCCCAGAGTGGCTGAGGGCCCCCACCACAACACCAGGGGCCCCCAGAGTGGCTGAGGGCCCCACCACAACACCAGGGGACCCCCAGAGTGGCTGAGGACCCCCACCACAACACCAGGGGGCCCCCCAGAGTGGTTGAGGACCCCACCACAACACCAGGGGCCCCCAGAGTGGCTGAGGACCCAAACCACAACACCAGGGGCCCCCCCAGAGTGGCTGAGGACCCCACCACAACACCAGGGGACCCCAGAGTGGCTGAGGGCCCCCACCACAACACCAGGGGCCCCCCAGAGTGGCTGAGGGCCCCCACCACAACACTAGGGGCCAGACTGGTCAAGTGTTTCTTGGTAACAGTGCGACTTCCGTCAATTGCTTTTCTGCGAATATGTATTTTTGCTGGAAGAGATTAAGTACCGAAATTTATATTCGGATTTTCCTTTTCTTGCGCTAAGGGAAAATTTCTCTGTTTCATCATGGCCAAATTGTTGTAATTTTCAATGATAGAGAGTAGATGAATAGAGTAGAATAGTAGAGATGTAGTAGTAGAGATGATGTAGTAGTAGAATAGAAGAGATGAATAGAGAAGAGATGAATAGAGAAGAGATGAATAGAGAGTAGATGATAGAGAGTAGATGATAGAGAGTAGATGAATATAAGTATTTACAGTTGGGTTATTATCAAAATGTTTATTTGGATATATATATATCTATACAAAAGATAACTTTTTGATGCGATAATTGTTTTTCACACTGTCTCGCAATCTATCTGTCTGTCTCTCTCTCTCTCTCTTTTAAACGTGAATAATTTGATACAAGGGTTCACTTAGTGTTAATTATTAGGTTGCTATTGTGAACTTACTCGGAGTTAACTGTTATATTATAATATTATAATGCCTTTAGTTAAAGTGCTTCAGTATACTGCTCAAGACGTCACTCTCGAGAGTAACGTCTCAAGACGTCACTCTCGAGAGTAACGTCTCAAGACGTCACTCTCGAGAGTAACGTCTCAAGACGTCACTCTCGAGAGTAACGTCTCAAGACGTCACTCTCGAGAGTAACGTCTCAAGACGTCCATCTCAAGAGTAACGTCTCAAAGTGTTCTATTGTACGTCTTCACTTAACCATTTGGGCAAACGACGTTGATTCAGCGTTACCTGAGCATATTTTATTAACTAATGTGATGCCAACATCAAATCATACATCAGATGTCACCCTGTCCCCACTGGATTTTGAAGAAGCCATAAACAGTATGCCTATGCACTCTGCACCAGGCCCGGATTCTTGGAACTTCATATTCATAAAGAACTGTAAAAAACCACTATCGCAGGCCCTTCACATTCTGTGGAGACAAAGCCTAGATACTGGCGTTATCCCTGACATACTAAAAGCAGCAGAGATAGCACCACTCCATAAAGGAGGAAATAAGGCAGAGGCAAAAAATTACAGACCGATAGCACTAACATCGCACATCATAAAAAAATTTGAGAGAGTGCTAAGAAGTAAGATCACAAAATACATGGAATCACAGCATCTCCATAACCCCGGACAACATGGTTTCAGAACAGGGCGCTCTTGCCTGTCGCAGTTGCTGGACCACTATGATATGGCATTAGATGCTATGGAAGACAAACAAAATGCTGATGTAATTTACACAGATTTCGCAAAAGCTTTTGATAAATGTGACCATGGTGTTATTGCACACAAAATGCGTTCAAAAGGAATCACCGGAAAAATAGGCAGATGGATCTATAATTTCCTGACCAACAGAACCCAATGTGTAATAGTCAACAAATAAAATCCGGACCATCAACCGTGAAGAGCCCAGTCCCCCAGGGTACTGTGCTTGCTCCAGTACTTTTTCTCATCCTCATATCGAACATAAAGGATACAACCTATAGCACTGTATCATCCTTTCCAGATGACACTAGGATCTTCATGAGGGGAGACAACATAGAGGACACGGCAAACCTCCAGTCAGATGTAGATCAGGTCTTTCTATGGGCTACAGAAAATAATATGGTGTTTAATGAAGATAAGTTCCAGCTCATGAGCTACGGAAAAAAATGAAAATATAAAAACAGAAACCACGTACAAAACTCAGTCAAATCATTGACTGAGTTTTTTAAACGTTTTTAAATCATACCTTTTTTTAAATGTTTAAAAAACATTTCTTACAGTTTTTTTTCATGTGTGTGACTCCTTTTGTAAACATTGCCACAAGATGGGATAAAACATGACTTTAATTCATAAAATTGCAAAATATTCAATAATTGTTAGACTCACGAGCCTTATGTATCTTACATATGTATCTTATGTATCCGTTATCCCGGGCGACACGTGTGTCCTGAATGGGTACAGTAGCATAGTGATCTACGTTCTCGGCTGACACCCGAGGATTCAATTTTCCCACCAGGATGGTTGGACACACGTGATCTTTCTCTTAATGCCTCTGTTCACCTAGCAGTAAAAAGAGGTACCATGGAGTTAGCTGACTGTTGTGGGTTACATTCTGGGTAAGGTCAGTAGTTGGTCTTGGGTGACTCCTAGAATCCCATACGAGGCAGCTCCTATTGGTCCATACGAGGCAGCTCCTATTGGTCCATACGAGGCAGCTCCTATTGGTCCATACGAGGCAGCTCCTATTGGTCCATACGAGGCAGCTCCTATTGGTCCATACGAGGCAGCTCCTATTGGTCGATACGAGGCAGCTCCTATTGGTCCATACGAGGCAGCTCCTATTGGTTCATACGAGGCAGCTCCTATTGGTCCATACGAGGCAGCTCCTATTGGTCCATACGAGGCAGCTCCTATTGGTCTATACGAGGCAGCTCCTATTGGTCCATACGAGGCAGCTCCTATTGGTCCTTATTTATATGAGCTTAAATCTATAAGACTCGCAGAGCTAGTGAAGTTTTAAAGGGGAAATTGAGTAAGGGTTAACGAGGGGAATGTACGAACAAGGGGACACAGGTGGAGACTGAGTACCCACATGAGCCACAGGGACGTTAGAAGGAACTTTTTCAGTGTCAGAGTAGTTAACAGGTGGAATACATTAGGCAGTGATGTGGTGAAGGCTGACTCCATACACAGTTTCAAGTGTAGATACGATAGAGCCCAGTAGGCTCAGGAATCTGTACACCAGTTGATGGACAGTTGAGAGGCGGGACCAAAGAGCCAGAGCTCAACTTCCACAAGCACAACTAGGTGAGCACACACACACACACACACACACACACACACACACACACACACACACACACACACACACACACACACACACACACACACACAAACACACACACCCACCCACACACACCCACACACACACACACACACACACACACACACACACACACACACACACACACACACACACACACACACACACACACACCCACACACCCCCACACACACACACACACACACACACCCACCCACCCACACCCACAAACACACACACACAGGGACGCAGTGCGCATGCGTGTGTTTACATGGCCCACCAGACCACGTGTGTTGTGTCTGTCACGTGGAGTATTCTCTAACAGCCCCATCAAGAGCGCTGCAGTTAACTTGTGGCCGCTCGAGTATTAAACTCAAGGACCACTTAGTCACTGAGAACAAATCCGCTGTCGACGTCAAGATGTTTTCGCGCGCATTGTGGGGAGTGTGTTGACAAGGAGGGGGGGGGGGGGGGGGGAGTAGTTGGATTGTTTCGCGAAATTTGCGCGCGCATTGTGAAGTTATGTCTTTTGCTGTGGTAGGGATATGTACAATACTTGTTCACTGTACTACTGTACAAGAACAGTAGTACAAGTGCTACTGTGAGTTGTATTCTGGGAGGAAGACGGTACTGTGAACTGTGTTCTGGGAGGAGGACGGTACTGTGAACTGTGAGTAGAGTGTTGCAACTATGACAATTTTTGCAAAAAAAAAAGGACAATGCTGCAAGAAGAATGATGCCACAACAATGACAATACTGCAAGGGTTACAATGTGCATCATAGATACTCTTGGAACAATGAGAGTGCCAAGAACAACAAGGACAGTGTTGCAACAATGACAGTGTTGGAACAATGACAGTGTTGGAACAATGACAGTGTTGCAACAATGACAGTGTTGGAACAATGACAGTGTTGGAACAAGGACAGTGTTGCAACAAGGACAGTGTTGGAACAAGGACAGTGTTGGAACAATGACAGTGTTGGAACAATGACAGTGTTGCAACAAGGACAGTGTTGCAACGTAAGAATAACGGTGGTAGATGTTATCAACACGTCGAGCGTGCCGTCAAGACGCAAGGTGTGGAAATGCACTATAATTCTCTCTCTCTCTGCCCCAACGACGTATTGAACGTATCGTTGATCATCTCAAAGGTACGTCAAAGGTACGTCAAAAGTACGTCAAAGGTACGTCAAAGGTACGTCAAGGGTACGTCAAAGGTACGTCAAGGGTACGTCAAAGGTACGTCAAAGGTACGTCAAAAGTACGTCAAAAGTACGTCAAAGGTACGTCAAGGAGAGAGAGAGACTATATAGTGTCTTCCAGACGCATTTTAAAACGTAAAAATATTACGACGGTCAATGTCTGCTCCAGCCATCTTAGCTTTCTCATTCTCTCTCTCTCTCTCTCTCTCTCTCTCTCTCTCTCTCTCTCTCTCTCTCTCTCTCTCTCTCTCTCTCTCTCTCTCTCTCTCTCTCCCGATACTTGACTAGCTCCTCTGGTTTATCCACCTTCACATCCTCCCCTTTCCATTTCTGTCTGATTTTATGCTTTCCCATCTGTTCTCCATATTTCCAGTCGACTAATTTAATTTTTCTTTCTCTCCCAGCTCCTTGTTCCCTAAGAGAGAGAGAGAGAGAGAGAGAGAGAGAGAGAGAGAGAGAGAGAGAGAGAGAGAGAGAGAGAGAGAGAGAGAGAGAGAGAGAGAGAGAGAGAGGGGGGGGGGGGCGTTTCTCCCCCAGTCTGAGAAAGGGAAGGGGGTGGAATTTGAAGAATGAGACACAGATATAGCGAAGAGGTCGCCTTAAGCGGACGACCCCAAGTACGACTTGTGAGACGAGAACGACCCCTCAGGTTACCGGTGCTAGGTGGCTAGGAGGAGCACTGGATGGTGGCTAGGAGGACTGGACGGTGGCTAGGAGCACTGGACGTTGGCTAGGAGGAGCACTGGACGTTGGCTAAGAGGAGCACTGGACGTTGGCTAGGAGGAGCACTGGACGTTGGCTAGGAGGAGCACTGGACGTTGGCTAGGAGCACTGGACGGTGGCTAGGAGCACTGGACGGTGGCTAGGAGCACTGGACGGTGGCTAGAAGCACTGGACGTTGGCTAGAAGCACTGGACGTTGGCTAGGAGCACTGGACGTTGGCTAGGAGGAGCACTGGACGTTGGCTAGGAGGAGCACTGGACGTTGGCTAGGAGCACTGGACGTTAGCTAGGAGCACTGGACGGTGGCTAGAAGCACTGGTCGTTGGCTAGAAGCACTGGACGTTGGCTAGGAGCACTGGACGTTGGCTAGGAGCACTGGACGTTGGCTAGGAGCACTGGACGTTGGCTAGGAGCACTGGACGTTGGCTAGGAGCACTGGACGTTAGCTAGGAGCACTGGACGTTGGCTAGGAGCACTGGACGTTAGCTAGGAACACTGGACGGTGGCTAGGAGCACTGGACGGTGGCTAGGAGCACTGGACGGTGGCTAGGAGCACTGGACGTTAGCTAGGAGCACTGGACGTTAGCTAGGAGCACTGGACGTTGGCTAGGAACACTGGACGGTGGTAGGAGCACTGGACGGTGGCTAGGAACACTGGACGGTGGCTAGGAGCACTGGACGGTGGCTAGGAGCACTGGACGTTGGCTAGGAACACTGGACGGTGGCTAAGAGCACTGGACGTTGGCTAGGAGCACTGGACGTTGGCTAGGAGGACTGGACGTTAGCTAGGAACACTAGACGGTGGCTAGGCAATCAAATGATTGGAGGAAAAAGGTAAAAAAAAAATCGACAATTTTTATGGACTAGAAAAATGGGGAATTGAATGGAAATAGTTAAACATTTAAAAACAAAAGAATGGGGTTATGATAGGGAGATTACTAGAAGGAGAGAATTAATAGGAGATGTAATGAAAATGGGGAATGAGTAGGGTGTGTGGGGGGGGGATGATGAGGTATACTGGGTTCTCCCCCATTACTCTGGGAGATGGGGAAAAAGGGGGGTTAAGAGAAGGCAGAGCTAAGGGGTAGAATAGGGTCAATAGGTAGAGAGAAAGTTGTCAACATGAAGGGAATCTAGAGACTGATTGATGATATATAATAGGAAATGGATGCTTGAAAAGGGTGGTTGGGTAGTTTGAGAAGGTTGACTGGCAGGCTGGTTGATCTGGAGACCTCTCCCCACCCCCTCTTTCAATGGAAAGGGGGGGGGGGGCTGACAGCTGGCTGATGGGATAGCTAATGGGATGGAAAGACATAACTGAAAGTTGCTCCATTTGTGCGCGGGATGGAGAGAATAGAGGAAGAGATAGAATGTGGAGGATAGAATGGGGAGATAGAATGAGAGGGATAGAACGGGGGGATCAGGAAGGAAGAAGAATGATCTAGAATGGAAAGGGAAGTGAGGGAGAGGGATAATGATAGAATGGGAAGGAATAAATAACAGATAATTGAAAAAGGAGAGATAGAGGCAAAACCCATTCTAGAAAAAGTTTAAACCCACATATGTGTTTCTGTACATATATATGTGAGTTATGTAACATTTTACATAACATTTTGTAAAACATTTTCATACTATTAATTAGTCTATCAACAAAAAAAATAGTGTTTAATTTAATACGATAAAAACTATTTCACGTGACTTTCAGTGATACAAAAAAAGTCGTTCGTGTTCTCAAATGAAAGTTATTTAGTCATAAATTAAAACTCTTTTGCAATGGCGTTGACGTCCCTATTAATAATGGCGCCACCTCAACAGGAGCCTGACCCCTTAGAAACCGATTTATTTAATCACTTGACCCCTTAGTAACAGATTTATTTAATCACTTGACCCCTTAGTAACAGATTTATTTAATCACTTGACCCCTTAGTAACAGATTTATTTAATCACTTGACCCCTTAGTAACAGATTTATTTAATCACTTGACCCCTTAGTAACAGATTTATTTAATCACTTGACCCCTTAGTAACAGATTTATTTAATCACTTGACCCCTTAGTAACAGATTTATTTAATCACTTGACCCCTTAGTAACTGATTTATTTAATCACTTGACCCCTTAGTAACTGATTTATTTAATCACTTGACCCCTTAGTAACAGATTTATTTAATCACTTGACCCCTTAGTAACTGATTTATTTAATCACTTGACCCCTTAGTGACAGATTTATTTAATCACTTGACCCCTTAGAAACAGATTTATTTAATCACTTGACCCCTTAGTAACAGATTTATTTAATCACTTGACCCCTTAGAAACAGATTTATTTAATCACTTGACCCCTTAGAAACAGATTTATTTAATCAGATTTCTATTCCAAATGAACTTTTAAAGTTTATAATACTTATATGATTCACAGGTTGACAGGTTGGCAAAAATGACAGGTTGGATAACAAGAACTTTTCACACTAGAGATGCTATACCGATGATGACACTTTTCAAAACGCTAGTGCTCTCTAGAGTGGAGTACTGCTGCACAATGACAGCCCCTTTCAAAGCTGGAGAAATTGCTGACCTAGAGAGCGTGCAGAGATCCTTTACTGCTAGAATCCACTCAGTAAAACACCTAAACTATTGGGACCGACTAAAGAGCCTAAAACTGTACTCCCTTGAGCGCAGGCGGGAGAGATACATAATAATTTACACGTGGAAAATATTAGAGGGGCTGGTCCCAAACCTGCACACAGAAATAACATCACATGAGACCAGGAGGCATGGCAGGATGTGCAGAATACCCCCGTTGAAAAACAGAGGTGCAACAGGTACTCTGTTGTTCGTAGACAGGTACTCTGTTGAAAAACAACCGTGCAACAGGTACTCTGAGAGTGAACTCTCTCAACATCAGAGGTCCGAGACTGTTTAATACGCTTCCAATACACATAAGGGGCATAACTGGCCGACCCCTCACAGTGTTCAAGAGAGAACTTGACAAACACCTCCAAAGGATACCTGATCAACCAGGCTGTGACTCATACGTCAGGTTGCGAGCAGCCGCGTCCAACAGCCTGGTTGATCAGTCCGGCAACCAGGAGGCCTGGTCGACGACCGGGCCGCGGGGACGCTAAGCCCCGGAAGCACCTCAAGGTAACCAAGGTAACCAGGAAGAACCAACAGAGTGTTATAGGAGAGCCTTCAGGTGTTCTAGTGACTTATTTCAAAGCTTATTCTCGTGTTTATTGAACATGTTCCGAAGTTCAGCTATGCTATAAATATTTTAGATGGCTGAGCGTCTTGAGTTGTGACTGCCAACTTCTGGCTGTCGACGAATGTATTCACCAAGTTGTTCTTGCAGGGGTTGAGCTCTGCTCTTTCGGCCCGCCTCTCAACTGTCAATCAACTGTTTCTAACTACTACTATTTTTTCACATTACACACACACACTAGTTGATTGACAGTTGAGAGGCAGGACCAAAGAGCCAAAGCTCAACCCCCGCAAGCACAAATAGGTGAGTACACCCCAGGAAGCAGCCCGTGACAGCTGACTAACACCCAGGTACCTATTTACTGCTAGGTAACAGGGGCGTAGGGTGAAAGAAACTCTGCCCAAAGTTTCTCGCCGGCGCCCGGGATCGATCCCGGGACCACAGGATCACAAGCCCAGCGTGCTGTCCGCTCGGCCGGCCGGCCCATGTATGTGGGTCCGGTGGGATAATATTGACCTTAGGCCTATCAGGCAGGCTATGCCTACACATTGTTGAAGGCTTTGATGTAAAGGGAGCCGGTCGGCCGAGCGGACAGCACGCTGGACTTGTGATCCTCTGGTCCTGGGTTCGATCCCAGGCGCCGGTGAGAAACAATGGGCAGTTTCTTTCACCCTATGCCCCTGTTACCTAGCAGTGAAATAGGTACCTGGGTGTTAGTCAGCTGTCACGGGCTGCTTCCTGGGGGGTGGAGGCCTAGTCGAGGACCGGGCCGCGGGGACACTAAAAAGCCCCGAAATCATCTCAAGATAACCTCAAGATAAGATACTAACCGGCTCATCCAGGAGTCAGATTAGATACTAGTTTTTTTGCTTGGTTCTGTTTTTGTTCCCTTCACTCTCTGAATTTCAACTTTGTATTTGTTCTCTTTCTGTTTTTAGAGATCAAACACGAGTGTTTCTCTGGCCCACCGTCGCCCCTACAGCCCACTGTGGGGGTCCTTGTGCCCACAGTCACCCCCACAGCCCACTGTGGGGGTCCTTGTGCCCACCGTCGCCCCTACAGCCCACTGTGGGGGTCCTTGTGCCCACCGTCGCCCCTCACAGCCCACTGTGGGGGTCCTTGTGCCCACCGTCGCCCCTACAGCCCACTGTGGGGGTCCTTGTGGCCACCGTCGCCCCTACAGCCCACTGTGGGGGTCCTTGTGCCCACCGTCGCCCCTCACAGCCCACTGTGGGGGTCCTTGTGCCCACCGTCGCCTCTACAGCCCACTGTGGGGGTCCTTGTGCCCACAGTCACCCACACACAGCCCACTGTGTAGAGTCCTTGCCCACCACACAACAAGATACACATCACCGTAGCCTACAGTGAAGAGCATCACCTGTCACCGTGACTGTGAGATCCGGAGATGAGAGCAGCATCATCAGACACAAAAAAAAAACCTGTTCAGGACCCGTTTGTGGTGAGAAGTGAGAGGGAGTCAAGCTAACCTAGGACATTGACTCCTATTTAAGGCTACCTTGCAGGTCTTCGTTCGATACCCCGATGACCTATTGGTCTTGGGGGGAGCCTTTGGAATGGGGTTAGATGAGTGGTGAGAGGCTTTAGTGAGGCTATGAGCGGTGTGAGGGAGAGATCAGAGGGAGGGGGGGGACAGCCACACAGGGTGGAAAAGAGGGTTTGGAAGACACTGCTGTCAAGACATTGCTGTCAAGACATTGCTGTCAACACATTGCTGTCAAGACATTGCTGTCAAGACATTGCTGTCAACACATTGCTGTCAAGACATTGCTGTCAAGACATTACTGTTAAACCATTGCTGTCAACACATTGCTGTCAACACATTGCTGTCAACACATTGCTGTCAAGACATTGCTGTCAAGACATTGCTGTCAAGACATTGCTGTCAACACATTGCTGTCAACACATTGCTGTCAACACATTGCTGTCAAGACACCGCCGTCAAGAGACGGGAGGGAGAGAAGAGGCAGGTCATAAACAGGAGCTACAGACAGGAGACGAGAATAGGATAGAATAGGATAGGACAAGTGACAGGTAAAGTGACAGTTGTGCTCACCGGATGGACGGGTTATTGAGGCCACTCAACCCCCTGGCGGGGGGGGGGGGGGGTGTTCGGTTACAGACAGAGGGGGGTGGGGGTGGGGAGGGGGGGGGTAGACGGGTACCGATATTCCGAGAGCTGTCCTATAAACATTAGCATTATATGCTGTTTCATATTGAAGAGGAACTAATGCCGACTGTTGCAAGGTTTTGCTCCACAAGACTTTCTTTCGTTGTATTCACCTAGATGTATTCACTTAGTTGTATTCACCTAGTTGTATTCACTTAGTTGTATTCACCTCGTTGTATTCACCTAGTTGTATTCACCTCGTTGTATTCACCAAGTTGTATTCACCTAGTTGTATTCACCTAGTTGTATTTACCTAGTTGTATTCACCTAGTTGTATTTACCTAGTTGTATTCACCTAGTTGTATTCACCTAGTTGTATTCACCTAGTTGTATTCACTTAGTTGTATTCACCTAGTTGTATTTACCTAGTTGTATTTACCTAGTTGTATTCACCTAGTTGTATTCACCTCGTTGTATTCACCTAGTTGTATTCACTTAGTTGTATTCACCTAGTTGTATTTACCTAGTTGTATTCACCTCGTTGTATTCACCTACTTGTATTCACCTAGTTGTGCTTGCGGGGGTTAAGCTTTGCTCTTTTTCTCAACTGTCAATCAACTGTTACTAACTACTAACTTATTTTTTTTTCACACATGCACCCCCCAGGAAGCAGCCCGTAGCAGCTGTCTAACTCCCAGGTACCTATTTACTGCTAAGTGAACAGAACTATCAGGGTGGAAGAAACTCTGCCCATTTTGGTTCCTGCCTCTGCTGGGGATCGAACCCGATGCTTTATGACTACGACCCCAGAGCGCTGTCCACTCAGCCACGAGATCTCCCGCGTGTGTGTGTGTACTCACCTATTTGTGCTTGCGGGGGTTGAGTTTTGGCTCTTTGGTCCCGCCTCTCAACTGTCAATCAACTGGTGTACAGGTTCCTGAGCCTAATGGGCTCTATCATATGTGTGTGTGTGTGTGTGTGTGTGTGTGTGTGTGTGTGTGTGTGTGTGTGTGTGTGTGTGTGTGTGTGTGTACTTACCTAGTTGTGCTTGCGGGGGTTGGATTCCATTTGTCAACCACTCTGACACTAAAAAAGTTCTTTCTAATATCTCTGTGGCTCATTTGGGCACTCAGTTTCCACCTGTGTCCCCTAGTGCGTGTCCCCCTTGTGTTAAATAACCTATCTTTATCTACCCTGTCGATTCCCTTGAGGATCTTGAATGTGGTGATCATGTCCCCCCAAACTCTTCTGTCTTCCAACGAAGTGAGGTTTAATTCCCGTAGTCTCTCCTCTTAGCTCATACCTCTCAGCTCGGGTACTAGTCTGGTGGCAAACCTTTGAACCTTTTCCATTTTAGTCTTATGCTTGACTAGATATGGACTCCATGCTGGAGCTGCATACTCCAGGATTGGTCTGATGTGATTTGTGTGTGTGATGTGTGTGTGTTTACTAGTTGTGTTTACTAGTTGTGTTTTTACGGGGGGTTGAGCTTTGCTCTTTCGGCCCGCCTCTCAACTGTCAATCAACTGTTTACTAACTACTTTTTTTTTTTTTTTTTTTTTTTTTTTTTTTCCACACCACACACACACACACACACCCAGGAAGCAGCCCGTGACAGCTGACTAACTCCCAGGTACCTATATACTGCTAGGTAACAGGGGCATTCAGGGTGAAAGAAACTTTGCCCATTTGTTTCTGCCTCGTGCGGGAATCGAACCCGTGCCACAGAATTACGAATCCTGCGCGCTATCCACCAGGCTACGAGGCCCCCTCTCGTAGTGTGTGTGTGTGTGTGTGTGTGTGTGTGTGTGTGTGTGTGTGTGTGTGTGTGTGTGTGTGTGTGTGTGTGTGTGTGTGTGTGTGTGTTTTGATGATGCTTTGGATAAGATGAGATGACAGAGGATGCTGAGATCATATAGATATATGTGGATAACGATAAAGATATTGAGCAATCGACATATTTCAACCAGTTATTAAACACTTTATGAGCTCCGAATCACAACGAGGTTGTTAATAACTAAAATAACCTTGGGTTGTTAAGTTCCGTAGCTTGTAAACTTATAAATGTAAAGCCGCCATGATTGAGGAAAGATGTACTGGTTTCGTAACCTCACTCCTATCCCAGGTCGGTTGTATCATCCTGGGCCATTTCATATTGGTGTAGCCATTGTTGGAATGGTGGATAGGGCGACGGGTTCTAGCTTCTTGCAGGTCTTCGTTCGATACCCCGATGACCTATTGGGCACCCTTCCGTTATATGGTCCGTGTATCCCAGTTCCTTGTCCTCGTGTCCCAGCTCCTTGTCCTCATATCCCAGCTCCTTGTCCTCGTGTCCCAGCTCCTTGTCCTCATATCCCAGCTCCTTGTCCTCGTGTCCCAGCTCCTTGTCCTCATATCCCAGCTCCTTGTCTTCATACCCCAGCTCCTTGTCCTCATATCCCAGCTCCTTGTTCTCGTGTCCCAGCTCCTTGTCCTCGTATCCCAGCTCCTTGTCCTCGTATCCCAGCTCCTTGTCCTCGTATCCCAGCTCCTTGTCCTCGTATCCCAGCTCCTTGTCCTCGTATCCCAGTTCCTTGTCCTCGTATCCCAGCTCCTTGTCCTCGTATCCCAGCTCCTTGTCCTCGTATCCCAGCTCCTTGTCCTTATACCCCAGCTCCTTGTCCTCATATCCCAGCTCCTTGTCCTCATACCCCAGCTCCTTGTCCTCATACCCCAGCTCCTTGTCCTCATACCCAAGCTCCTTGTCCTCATATCCCAGCTCCTTGTCCTCATATCCCAGTTCTTTGTCCTCATATCCCAGCTCCTTGTCCTCATATCCCAGCTCCTTGTCCTCATATCCCAGCTCCTTGTCCTCATATCCCAGCTCCTTGTCCTCATATCCCAGTTCCTTGTCCTCATATCCCAGCTCCTTGTCCTCATATCCCAGCTCCTTGTCCTCACATCCCAGCTCCTTGTCCTCATATCCTAGCTCCTTGTCCTCACATCCCAGCTCCTTGTCCTCATACCCCAGCTCCTTGTCCTCACATCCCATCTTAACAGTATCTTCAGATCATTTCCTTATCTTTTCTTTACCAAACAATACGTCGAAGTTTCATGTATATATTTAAAATAATTACCATCTTTTGTTTTAACTTATCAAAGGATACTTAAGGATTGATAAACTCTCGTTCAACACTAGTGATTGAGTGATGAACATTTGTTGAACAAAGGTAGGATAACGGTGAAGGTTGATAACAATTAGTTCAACGCCTGGTCCTGTTCAGCGCTCGCTGAACACCTGTGGTGGTGGTTGAACACCGGTGTTGGTAATTGGTGACTGAAAGGCAAGGGTACACACCTGTACACAGGTGTGTAACAGTGATACAGGCAAGCACAGGTACACCTGTGAGGATGTAACCACCAACCTAACCACTGAACAAACAGGAGAGGCCTGAACGAAACATCTGTTCAACAATGTTCAAAATAACATTCTAAACCCAAATTACGTTCATATGAGGAACACAAAGGTAAACAATTTATTTAATCTAGTGCTTGAGCCTTATAAGTAAACTTAATTGATTAATTAATAATGAAATATGGATTAGATTCGTATCCTAATTGGTTTGGTATTTCCCTCTCTCTCTCTCTCTCTCTGTCTGTCCTGTCTGTCTCTGTCTGTCTGTCTGTTCTGTCTCTGTCTCTCTCTCTCTCTCTCTCTCTCCTCTCTCTCTCTCTCTCTCTCTCTCCTCTCTCTCTCTCCTGTCTCTCAGCTCTCTCTCTCTCTCTCTCTCTCTCTCTCTCTCTCTCTCTCTCTTTCTCTCTTTCTCTCTTTCTCTCTTTCTCTCTTTCTCTCTTTCTCTCTGTGTCTCTGTCTCTCTGTCTCTCTGTCTCTCTGTCTCTTTCTCTCTCTCTCTCTCTCTCTCTCTCTCTCTCTCTCTCTCTCTCTCTCTCTCTCTAATTGCTCTGGTATCATTCTCTCTCTCTCTCTCTCTCTCTCTCTCTCTCTCTCTCTGGAGACACAGGTATCTGGGTGATCCCACCTTCACAACCCTGCTGACCTCAGCACTGGAGTAATGTTTGACCCGAGGGGCTCTTCCTCGTGACCTCTGACCTCTTGAGAGGTCGTTGGGTCATCCGGTTAGCAATCGTTTAGAGAGCGACCAAGACTGGTTTATATAGATGGGGAAAAACTCACGGAAGACATCTTCTGTGGTGCTTGTTTTAGTAAGGGAAAGGTGGTAGGTGGGTCTCCCAGTCTTCTGATAAGTATCTGATCTCTCTCAGGTTTCTGAGTGGTTTATCGGTTCGAGGTTCATGTACGCATACAAGGACATACAACCATACACTCACGAAACACACACTTACGCATACACACACACACACACACACACACACACACACACACACACACACACACACACACACACACACACACACAAAAATATGCACACAATTACACTATTGCACACACACATACACCCACACACACACACACACACACACACACACACACACACACACACACACACACACACGCACACACATTTAGGCAGTGATGTGGTGGAGGCTGACTCCATACACAGTTTCAAGTGTAGATATGATAGAGCCCAGTAGGCTCAGGAACCTGTACACCAGTTGATTGACAGTTTAGAGGCGGGACCAAAGAGCCACAGCTCAACCCCCGCAAGCATAACTAGCTGAGTATACACTCACCAACGTTGTGAATTACGAAACCAGTACATCTTTTCTAAATCATGGCGGCTTGCTTAATTATAAGAAATAAACAGATTTACAAACTTGTAAACTCCACAACCCAAGATTAATATGGTTGTAAACAACCTCCTGGTGTTCCGCAGCTCGTAAACCATTTAATATATGTAAACTAAACAGATATGATGGAGAGAGGGGGGGAGGAAGATGTACAGGTTTCGCAAGGCGTTGCGTAACTGCCTTGATTGAATCCTTGCCAAGTCCTCCTCCAAATGACCTCCTCAGAGCATGTGTAACTGTTTAATGACCCAACAATCTCTGTCGTAAATAGTCGAGACAATGCAGTTGCAGACAGCAACACCTCAACACCCAACACCCAATATTGATATAAATTATATAACGATATAAAAGTTAATGAAATAAATGGACAGCGCTTATCGTATACCGTTATACCTAGGGCCACCGTCCACCGTCTGAGCCACAGGTGTTCAGATACAGCCACAGGTGTTCAGATACAGTCACAGGTGTTCAAATACAGCCACTGGTGTTCAAATACAGACACAGGTGTTCAGATACAGCCACTGGTGTTCAAATACAGCCACAGGTGTTCAGATACAGCCACTGGTGTTCAAATCCAGCCATAGGTGTTCAAATACAGCCACAGGTGTTCAAATACAGTCACAGTGGTTCAAATGCAGCCACAGGTGTTCAAATACAGCCACAGGTGTTCAAATACAGCCACAGGTGTTCAAATACAGCCACAGGTGTTCAAATACAGCCACTGGTGTTCAAATACAGCCACTGGTGTTCAAATACAGCCACTGGTGTTCAAATACAGCCACTGGTGTTCAAATACAGCCACTGGTGTTCAAATACAGCCATAGGTGTTCAAATACAGTCACAGGTTTTCAAATTTTTGTTTCCGCGTTCCTTCGGGGATCGAACTCGGAACATCAGGACTACGAATCCCAAGCGCAGTCCACTCAGCCGTCAGGGCTCCGAGATACTACATGATGTTAGGAACACTGCGAGAGACTACAGGAAAACATCAATATCTTGCAGCAGCGGTTACAAAGATGGTTTCTAGAATTCAACCCTAACAAATGCAAGGTGATGAAGATAAGAATAGGGGTAAAAGAAAAGGGCATAAGGGCAAATTTTGTCTAAAAGGGAAATTACCCTACAAACAGAAAAGGAGAAAAACTTATAGTTCATGTAAAATTATACAAATCTGCCACACTAGTAGATTTCAGGCATAAAAATGCAGGCATTAATAATATTAAATACAACCTATGTAAGACCAGCACTCGAATATGCAGCTCTAGTCTGGAGCCTCTATTTAAAAAGAGCACAAACTAAAGCTAGAGGATTCTTTTAAGTGTCCTCAAGCTTTAGTTGAAGGCTAGGGAACCGCGGGTGGAGGCTAGGGAACCGCGGGTGGAGGCTAGGGAACCGCGGGTGGAGGCTGGAGAACCGCGGGTGGAGGCTAGGGAACCGCGGGTGGAGGCTGGGGAACCGCGGGTGGAGGCTAGGGAACCGCGGGTGGAGGCTGGGGAACCGCGGGTGGAGGCTAGGGAACCGCGGGTGGAGGCTAGGGAACCGCGGGTGGAGGCTGGGGAACCGCGGGTGGAGGCTGGGGAACCGCGGGTGGAGGCTAGGGAACCGCGGGTGGAGGCTGGGGAACCGCGGGTGGAGGCTGGGGAACCGCGGGTGGAGGCTAGGGAACCGCGGGTGGAGGCTAGGGAACCGCGGGTGGAGGCTAGGGAACCGCAGGTGGAGGCTGGGGAACCGCGGGTGGAGGCTAGGGAACCGCGGGTGGAGGCTAGGGAACCGCGGGTGGAGGCTAGGGAACCGCAGGTGGAGGCTAGGGAACCGCGGGTGGAGGCTAGGGAACCGCAGGTGGAGGCTAGGGAACCGCGGGTGGAGGCTAGGGAACCGCGGGTGGAGGCTAGGGAACCGCAGGTGGAGGCTAGGGAACCGCGGGTGGAGGCTAGGGAACCGCGGGTGGAGGCTAGGGAACCGCGGGTGGAGGCTAGGGAACCGCGGGTGGAGGCTAGGGAACCGCGGGTGGAGGCTAGGGAACCGCGGGTGGAGGCTGGGGAACCGCGGGTGGAGGCTAGGGAACCGCAGGTGGAGGCTGGGGAACCGCGGGTGGAGGCTAGGGAACCGCGGGTGGAGGCTAGGGAACCGCAGGTGGAGGCTGGAGAACCGCTGGTGGAGGCTGGGGAACCGCGGGTGGAGGCAGGGGAACCGCGGGTGGAGGCTGGGGAACCGCGGGTGGAGGCTGGAGAACCGCGGGTGGAGGCTGGAGAACCGCGGGTGGAGGCTGGAGAACCGCGGGTGGAGGCTGGAGAACCGCGGGTGGAGGCTGGAGAACCGCGGGTGGAGGCTGGAGAACCGCGGGTGGAGGCTGGAGAACCGCGGGTGGAGGCTGGAGAACCGCGGGTGGAGGCTGGAGAACCGCGGGTGGAGGCTGGGGAACCGCGGGTGGAGGCTGGAGAACCGCGGGTGGAGGCTGGAGAACCGCGGGTGGAGGCTGGAGAACCGCGGGTGGAGGCTGGGGAACCGCGGGTGGAGGCTGGAGAACCGCGGGTGGAGGCAGGGGAATAGCGGGTGGAGGCTGGGGAACCGCGGGTGGAGGCTGGGGAACCGCGGGTGGAGGCAGGGGAATCGCGGGTGGAGGCTAGGGAACCGCGGGTGGAGGCAGGGGAATCGCGGGTGGAGGCTGGGGAACCGCGGGTGGAGGCTAAGGAACACATATGGAGACTAAGGAACACATGTGGAGACTAAGGAACACATATGGAGACTAAGGAACACATATGGAGACTAAGGAACACATATGGAGACTAAGGAACACATATAGAGACTAAGGAACACATATGGAGACTAAGGAACACATATGGGAGACTAAGGAACACATATGGAGACTAAGGAACACATATGGAGACTAAGGAACACATATGGAGACTAAGGAACACATATGGAGACTAAGGAACACATATGGAGACTAAGGAACACATATGGAGACTAAGGAACACATATGGAGACTAAGGAACACATATGGAGACTAAGGAACACATATGGAGACTAAGGAACACATATGGAGACTAAGGAACACATATGGAGACTAAGGAACACATATGGAGACTAAGGAACACATATGGAGACTAAGGAACACATATAGAGACTAAGGAACGCA
This sequence comes from Procambarus clarkii, assembly GCF_020424385.1. Classification (NCBI taxonomy): domain Eukaryota; kingdom Metazoa; phylum Arthropoda; class Malacostraca; order Decapoda; family Cambaridae; genus Procambarus; species Procambarus clarkii. The sequence goes on from NC_059637.1 coordinate 6,648,698, forward strand.
TGTGGAGACTAAGGAACACATATAGAGACTAAGGAACACATATGGAGACTAAGGAACACATATAGAGACTAAGGAACGCATGTGGAGACTAAGGAACACATATAGAGACTAAGGAACACATATAGAGACTAAGGAACACATGTGGAGACTAAGGAACACATGTAGATGAAAATTATCCTCCCCCATACCCATGTTCTCCCTCTGGCCGTCCTCTCGCAGGTTCTCACGGAGACAGGTAACCCAGATCCATTACAGCACCTCTGATCCCACCTCACGACCAACACCATCAATATCAACTCTTTATTTTCCACGATTCGCGCAGAAAAACCGGCCGCCGCCAGAACAGATGAGGCAGAGTAGGGTGACAAGGACAATACGAGCTCCAAGTTGGTATAGAGAGAAGGAGAGAGGGAGAGAGAGGGAGGGAGGGAGAGGGAGAGAGAGGGAGAGGGAGAGAGAGGGAGAGAGAGGGAGGTAGAGAGAGAGAGGGGGGGAGAGCGTGAGGGTGAGGTAGGTCGTCATATGCCCTCCTTTATCATGTTCTGAAGCGTCTCGCATGATACATCAATATTCGGCTCTTAATGTGATGATGACACCAGCGTCCTCTCTCGAACATTTCTCACGTTACTGGTTCAAATTCTCTCCATTTTAAGGCTCGCGAAATTGTCACACCCGAACACAGTTGGCTCCGGCTACATCTACAAGCTCCATCGTACTTGTAACAGTAGCCTGAAACACTCTTCACAGGATTAACATCAAAATTGCAAGAGTTTCAGGAGCAACAACGTAATCAGGAGCAGAAGAGAAGCTCGTGCTGCGCAACTGTTCTGCTCATGTAATCAAAATGCCAATTTCATTTCGTACTCTCAGGTTAGACGTCGTATGTTTCATCACGATCTTCGGTATTTCCTGTTCTATGTGCTCTGTAACCTCTCTGTCTACTTTTTTGTACACACAGGTGGGTACAGGAGCAGACGACTGCTGACTCCTGTTAGCTGGCTGAGAGCTTTCCCTTCCCATAGCTCATGGTAAGCCTTACCCTACTAGTTTTACACACAGGTGGGTACAGGAGCAGACGACAGCTGACTCCTGTTAGCTGGCTGAGAGCTTTCCCTTCCCATAGCTCATGGTAAGCCTTACCCTACTAGTTTTACACACAGGTGGGTACAGGAGCAGACGACTGCTGACTCCTGTTAGCAGGCTGAGAGCTTTCCCTTCCCATAGCTCATGGTAAGCCTTACCCTACTAGTTTTACACACAGGTGGGTACAGAGCAGACGACTGCTGACTCCTGTTAGCAGGCTGAGAGCTTTCCCTTCCCATAGCTCATGGTAAGCCTTACCCTGCTAGTTTTACACACAGGTGGGTACAGGAGCAGACGACTGCTGACTCCTGTTAGCTGGCTGAGAGCTTTCCCTTCCCATAGCTCATGGTAAGCCTTACCCTACTAGTTTTACACACTGGTGGCTTTTACGCACCTAGTTTTTTTAATTTTTAAACTAAGACTAGGGCTCATTAGGGCTGTCAGTTTAAACACCTAGTGATCCTGCAAGCTTTTGGTTTGTCTCTGTCTTTCATTTCTCTCTTTTTCCGTCTCTCTCATTCTTTTCAAGTATCACAAGTAAATGTGTGGGAGAGCTCGACCCGGAAGTAGCTTCGTGTGACTGTTGACTGACATGACTTGTAGTGACTGTTGACTGACATGACTTGTAGTGACTTGGAGACTTTCTACACTACCTGTGGCTTCCTCGCCAGGATAAATGCGCTTTTCGGTCCTCTATGAAAGTACTCTTCGGTACTCTATGTAAGTACTCTTCGGTCCTCTATGTAGGTAAAATGAGTACTTCGGTACTCTTCGGTAGATATTGTAGGACCTTTAATTATTACTTAGAAGTGTGTGTGGTGTGTACTCACCTGAGCTCTGGCTCTTTGGTCCCGCCTCTCAATTGTCAATCAACTGGTGTACAGGTTCCTGAGCCTACTAGGGTCTATCATATCTACACTTCAAGCTGTGTATGGAGTCAGCCTCCATCACATCACTGCACAATGCATTCCATTTGTCTACTACTCTGACACTGAAAAAATTCTAACGTCTCTATGGCTCATTTGGGCACTCAATTTCCACCTGTGTCCCCTAGTGCGTGTGCCCCTTGTGTTAAATAGTCTGTCTTTATCTACCCTATCAATTCCTCTGAGAATCTTGTATGTAGTGATCATGTCCCCTCTAATTCTTCTGTCTCCCAGTGACGTTAGGTTTAATTCCCATAGTCTCTCCTCGTAGCTCATACCCCTCAGTTCGGGTACTAGTCTGGTGGCAAACCTTTGAACCTTTTACAGTTTAGTCTTATGCATGACTAGATATGGACTCCATGCTGGAGCCGCATACTCCAGGATTGGTCTGACATTGTTGGTATATAATGTTCTGAAAGATTATGTGTGTATTCACCCAGTTCGACTCACCTAGTTGTGCTTGCGGGGGTTGAGATCTTTCGGGCCGCCTCTCAACTGTCAATCAACTTTTTTTTCTTCACACACACACACACACACACACACGCACACACACACACACACACACACACACACACACACACACACACACACACACACACACACACATGAAGCAGCCTGCAGCAGCTGTCTAACGCCCAGGTACCTATTTACTGCTACGTGAGCAGAGGGGGGGGGGGGGGCATCAGGTTGAAAGAAACTCTGCCCATTTGTTTCTGCCTTCTCCGGGGATCGATCCTCGGACCTAGGAGTACGAATCCCGAGTGCTGTCTACTCAGCATCCCCTATCTGTATTATACAGATAGATCATAGACGTGTTTAATACGACTATAATCACCCAGTTAGTAGTCATTTAGCGCCACTGGGAGGTCAGTCACCTCTAAATATGACCCCTAACTGGCTAGGACTAGATCTCTGCACTGAAAAGTAGATTTCAGATCACAAATGAAACTGAATCATTTTACAAATGAGACATGGCAGGAAGTGCAAAATGAATGATTTAAAATGCCGATGCATTTTCTATTCAGTTTAGATTTCGATTAAATAATACGATTACAGAGCATGATATAATCATCAGACATCTAGCAAGTATCATCAGACGACATCAGACTCCCTGAATGAGTTAGGGAGTGGATGAATGAGTCAGGGAGTGGATGAATGAGTCAGGGAGTGGATGAATGAGTTAGGGAGTGGATGAATGAGTCAGGGAGTGGATGAATGAGTTAGGGAGTGGATAAATGACTCAGGGAGTGGATAAATGAGTCAGGGAGTGGATGAATGACTCAGGGAGTGGATGAATGAGTTAGGGAGTGGATAAATGACTCAGGGAGTGGATGAATGACTCAGGGAGTGGATGAATGACTCAGGGAGTGGATGAATGACTCAGGGAGTGGATGAATGACTCAGGGAGTGGATGAATGACTCAGGGAGTGGATGAATGACTCAGGGAGTGGATGAATGACTCAGGGAGTGGATGAATGACTCAGGGAGTGGATGAATGAGTCAGGGAGTGGATGAATGACTCAGGGAGTGGATAAATGACTCAGGGAGTGGATGAATGACTCAGGGAGTGGATGAATGACTCAGGGAGTGGATGAATGACTCAGGGAGTGGATGAATGACTCAGGGAGTGGATGAATGACTCAGGGAGTGGATGCAAAACTACATAAAGCAGGGGGTAGAAAATGAGATGTAAAGGAAAGAGCCGAGATGAATCCAGCAGCAGGCAGCATCCACAGACAAATCTCTCTCTCTCTCTCTCTCTCTCTCTCTCTCTCTCTCTCTCTCTCTCTCTCTCTCTCTTCCCCAGACGCTCGTAAGGCCAGAGGTCATCACGTGTGACTTTCCACACACACACACACACACACACACACACACACACACACACACACACACACACACACACACACACACACACACACACACACACATTCCTTTCGGAAATCGTTCCATGCTCCAGGTGCAGTTCAGGTCCTGAGCAGGCGCGGTACCCCGCTCATGTGCAGTGCTCAGGTGCGGAGACTGTCATTAACAACCCTCATGTGCAAACGCATTTGCATGTTGTAACTGGGATGCAATGTGTCAATTACAACGATTCGGGTTTTAATTGTGAGGAAAAGGAATTTTTTTTCATTATCCTCATAATTATTTTACTGAAGGTGAGGTGATTATGAGAAAGCGTTGTATGACTGCTATGGCACTTGGAAGGGATATGAGGACAAGGAGCTGGGATATGAGGACAAGGAGCTGGGATATGAGGATAAGGAGCTGGGATATGAGGACAAGGAGCTGGGATATGAGGACAAGGAGCTGGGATATGAGGACAAGGAGCTGGGATATGAGGACAAGGAGCTGGGATATGAGGACAAGGAGCTGGGATATGAGGACAAGGAGCTGGGATATGAGGACAAGGAGCTGGGATATGAGGACAAGGAGCTGGGATATGAGGACAAGGAGCTGGGATATAAGGACAAGGAGCTGGGATATGAGGACAAGGAGCTGGGATATGAGGACAAGGAGCTGGGATATGAGGACAAGGAGCTGGGATATGAGGACAAGGAGCTGGGGTATGAGGACAAGGAGCTGGGATATGAGGTCAAGGAGCTGGGATATGAGGACAAGGAGCTGGGATATGACGACAAGGAGCTGGGATATGAGGACAAGGAGCTGGGATATGAGATCAAGGAGCTGGTATATGAGGACAAGGAGCTGGGATATGAGGACAAGGAGCTGGGATATGACGACATGGAGCTGGGATATGAGGACAAGGAGCTGGGGTATGAGGACAAGGAGCTGGGATATGAGGACAAGGAGCTGGGATATGACGACAAGGAGCTGGGATATGAGGACAAGGAGCTGGGATATGAGGACAAGGAGCTGGGATATGAGGACAAGGAGCTGGGATATGACGACAAGGAGCTGGGATATGAGGACAAGGAGCTGGGATATGAGATCAAGGAGCTGGTATATGAGGACAAGGAGCTGGGATATGAGGACAAGGAGCTGGGATATGACGACATGGAGCTGGGATATGAGGACAAGGAGCTGGGGTATGAGGACAAGGAGCTGGGATATGAGGACAAGGAGCTGGGATATGACGACAAGGAGCTGGGATATGAGGACAAGGAGCTGGGGTATGAGGACAAGGAGCTGGGATATGAGGACAAGAAGCTGGGATATGACAAGGAGCTGGGATATGAGGACAAGGAGCTGGGGTATGAGAACAAGGAGTTGGGATATGAGGACAAGGAGCTGGGATATGAGGACAAGGAGCTGGGATATGAGAACAAGGAGCTGAGATATGAGAACAAGGAGCTGGGATATGAGGACAAGGAGCTGGGATATGAGGACAAGGAGCTGAGATATGAGAACAAGGAGCTGGGATATGAGAACAAGGAGCTGGGATATGAGAACAAGGAGCTGGGATATGAGAACAAGGAGCTGGGATATGAGAACAAGGAGCTGGAATATGAGGACAAGGAGCTGGGATATGAGGACAAGGTAGATAAAACATTACATAAAACTCTGATTAATAAACTTATGACTGATTAATGACGATTAGTGACCTTTCCCCTCCAATTACAGTTGAAACCACGATCCTGAGTAATTGAGTAAACTCCTGTGACCTTTGAAAGTATCCCTTTGCCTATTTAAAATATATATATAACACCCTTTCGTTTTTAGGTAAACCCCATTTTAAAGTAAATTCATTCCCGTTCAATAATTGAGGAACCACATTCGTTGGATTTATGTAGCCAATGATTGGCTCTTTCCTGTAATTAATTAGAGTTATTATAGAGACTCTCGGGGTAGGTCATGGTGGAGGTAGAGTCTATGTAGAGTTTACTTTTTGGCTGATAAGTATAGTGTCCTTGTTAGGTGGGGTCTTGGTGATTAAGTATATTGGTTACGAGGAATTGGACTGATGTTACTGTAAGGGAGAAAACAGTGAGCAACAGATACCGTTAAATACCGTTGTGAGTCAGTAACAAGAAGGGAGGTTAGTAGTCAAAGGTACTGTTACAAACTTACACACATCTGGAGACGTCCTATCTCACACACCTGACACCCAACCCCTCCACACACCTGAAATTAAAGAAAATTTCGACCATTCGCTCCATCCTGGACTTAACAACCGTTCAGGTCTGCCCCCTCAAAAAACACCGCATCTCCTTTATTTTCAAACTTGTAAATTGGTTGTTTAATTAAGCCTGAAATAACACCATTGAAGATGGCCTGGTAGTTAAATATTATCGTGCAGCTTAGACATTATAACTTTCCAATGATTCAGCTGCTTCGTAACCTGGTGTCCATGTGATAAAAATAAAAATTCACACTTTTTTAATAAATTGAGTAAAATAACCTTATCCTTATTAACAACATTTTTATATTTTAATTATGATAAACTTTATTGATGAAATGCAATATTAGTATCTCTTTGATTCCTTAAGCTAAATCCACGAAGAAGAAATTAACTGATTATTAAAGCAAAAAAAGCTTGTTTTTTTGGGACCCTAAAAGGTCGAACTGTTTTGGGGACCTTTTTAGGATGATACTAGTGGTACCTGTGGCTCTTTAACACTATTAGGTACCTAGTAGTTGGCTAGGTACTAATTGCCTCTACCAAGGTATTTACCTACTACAGCTGCCTTTATACTAGGTAGATACCTTGGTGAGGTGTTTGTGTGTGTGTGTGTGTGTGTGTGTGTGTGTGTGTGTGTGTGTGTGTGTGTGTGTGTGTGTGTGTGTGTGTGTGTGTGTGTGTGTACTCACCTAAATGTGCTTGCGGAGGTTGAGCTCTGGCTCTTTGGTCCCGCCTCTCAACTGTCAATCAACTGGTGTACAGATTCCTGAGCCTACTGGGCTCTATCATATCTACACTTAAAGCTCTGTATGTGTGTGTGTGTGTGTGTGTGTGTGTGTGTGTGTGTGTGTGTGTGTGTGTGTGTGTGTGTGTTGTGTGCTCGCCTAATTGTGCTTGCAAGGTTGAGCAACAGCTCTTGGACCCCTGCCTTGACCTTTTTTTTTGTCTACTTGTTCCAGCCATTTAAAGTTGTGTATCTTATTGGCTCCGATAACTTCCTCGTTTAGTCCGATAACTTCCTCGTTATCAAGGAAGTAGAAGACCTCCAACTTCCTGGTAATTACGATAGCGTGATTACTCTCTGTGTATTGAAAGAGGAACGTCAGAGGTAGAATAGTACAAAATGAGTACTAAATGACGGACTAAGTATCAGGGGGGAAAGCGCCAAGCCATCACGACTATATAGCACTGGGAAGGGGTCAGGATAAGGATTTGGGATGGGACGGGGGGAAGGAATGGTGCCCAACCACTTGGGCACCGTCATGCAGGTCGGGAATTGAACGCCGACCTGCATGACGCGAGACCGTCGCTCTACCGTCTAGCCCAAGTGGTTGGAGCCAGAGTACATAGGGGGGGGGGGTAACTGTGTGAAACCTGAGCCCCATCCTGCTGTTTTGGTAGTACTTATAGTACTTATGAGGACCATAGTACATATACCGACATACAACGAAATTAGAAAGTAGAAATCTGGACTATTGATTTGGACAAACCGGAAAACTATTTTTTACTTGTGTTGCTTTGACAAACTAACCTAAACTCCCTATAGGCCTAATACACGATATCTGAGGCCTAATATAGTACATATGTGTACTATACTAGGCCTAAGTATATTTAAATTTGTGTTCTAGCTTCATTTACTTTAAAAGAATTCCTTACTAGTCAGTATATTACTATCTAAGAGCTAAGAAAGTACGAATTCGTGACTATTGACGACTGTCACAATAGGTACTGTCTAAATAGGAGGATGGAAATCCTGGTTCGGCTTCAGTAGAAGCCTCGGGAATCCTCGAGGATGAGGTAGTACATCCAGGTTGCAATTCTTTTGACCATGTCATGGTTTGTTGGCTGAAGCGTGTGCCTGGGAACACCCAGCCCATAGGTTCGAACCCTCATCACGGCTCCTATATTATATTATTATATATAAAGGACAAAGCTCTGAGGTACAATGGAACTCATGGCTCTAAGAATGACTCTTATAAGATTACAGATAAATTATAGGTAAACAGTATTTTTTTTAAGAGTTGACAAGGCCAACATAGACTAGTCTGGTGATAACTTGATCACTCAGGCTGTTGCTTGCAGTGGTCCACAGGGCCGTAAAACGCTTTAAATTTCATTAATCATATCCACTGGGCAGAAACAAAGATTAAAAACCCACACTCGGCTACCCAAATGGGTCACAAAATCGACGTTACATCTCTCTTCCCCCCCCCTTGCCTCCCCCGTCCCTTCTCCTGTCCCATCCACACCTCCCCCTCCCTCCATCCCACCGTGGAAAGGTGGAGTCCCAAGGTAGCCGGGAGACAGGAGACTGGGAAAGGGAGAGGAGGAGAAGAACGAGAGAAAGTGAAATGAAGGTTTTCTCTGAATCAATAATTTCGTGGTTAAGATGTCAAGACCTGTTATCAGGAGTCTGCGTCTCCTGTCTTATCGTGATTATGTCTTACCTCTTCTCTCCTCAATTATCTCTCTCTCATTTGCTATCAAAAAGTATGCTAGGAAACTCAGCATGGAGGGAAGGGAATTATCCCTGCCAAGCCATTACGACTATATAGCACTGGGAAGGGGTCTGGATAAGGATTTGGGATGGGACGGAGGGGGGGGGGGTAAATAACCCTAACTTTCTCTAGCCTTTCTCTTCACTCAATACCCCAGCTTAACACTGCTACCGCTCAGTATGACCCCTCACTGAGCTGCCGCGAATACAAGTTTAAATATTTAATGAGGAGGAAAATTACAAGGATACGATGGAGAGTCACACCCCAGAAGTAACTCTGGGGTGTGATAATGACAGAAAAATGAGTTTTCGGTTGTATATATGCCTGGGGACCATTCAGGCTTGTTCGCATTTGTGTTCCTCACGTGTGCCCCCCAAGAATGAGGTGATTTGATAAAATACCATGCCCAAGATTACCAACCAAGTGCCGGCGGGATGGTGAGCAATTAGTGCCGCAATAATAATTCTTGTTGCCAAGTGACAGGAAGCCTGTGTGTATTTATATATACAGAATACACTGTAGTCTTGTCTCTAGGTTCTCCCCCAAGGTCGACCTACTGAAAGGAAACTGGTCCATTTCTATCCAGCCCGGGGAATCGAACCCGGGATCCCTGAAAATCGAGAACGAGATCCGGTGATACTACCAGACCTTAGCTCCTTATACAAATGTGCTCTATGGGTGAATTAGGGACTTGAATAATGTGACAACTGAGAACACTGAACACCAGAGGTCCACGGGAATTCAGAATGCTTCAGAAGAATTCAGAATTTTGAATTCACGAAGCACGGAAGGAAAGTGTACTTATTCAGGACAAAAATTTATAAGTTCCTGTAGGAAGTGCTTAACCAACTGTATTGTAGGATATATATATATATATATATATATATATATATATATATATATATATATATATATATATATATATATATATATATATATATATATATCAGCAAGCAACAGCGTGTTGGACCAAGATATCACAAGCTAGAACTAATAGGTTAACTTCATATATAATAAAACAGGGTCCTTCAAATAAAGTTCATCTATTATTATGTATTTGGAAGCAGTTGTGGTGGAGAGTAGGAAGGGAGCCTTATGTTTTTCTATGGTAATTTCTATAGAAATTAATGATTAATTTCTATTAGATTAATTAGATTAATGATTAATTTCTATTAGATTAATTAGATTAATGATTAATTTCTATTAGATTAATTAGATTAATGATTAATTTCCATTAGATTAATTTCTATTTCCTCTCTCCAGGAAAGTATATACATCTATTTACAATAGATTACCGTTGTATCTGGTCATAATGTCTCATACTGTATAATAATTTAGCGATGTATTCTTATAATATTTGTATTCTTATCTTTGCGACTAATTCTGTGTTTGTCTTGTTGTTGTTATGCTTTATCTCTGATTATCTCTCTGTATCTGATTGGCTGATCATCTTCCTGTTAATGTATCTGAATATAATCAAGTTGTTTTTATTTTTGCTATTTTCCTCCCCCTCTCCCTCCCTCCCTCTCTCTCTCTCTCTCTCTCTCTCTCTCTCTCTCTCTCTCTCTCTCTCTCTCTCTCTCTCTCTCTCTCCCTCTCTCTCTCTTTCTTTCAATCAGTCTACCTCTCTTCCACTTCCCTCCTCCTTGCGTTATTCCTTCCCCTCTATACCCCCCAATCACCCATTCCTTCAAAGCTCCCCGTTTCTTTCCCCTCACTCTTCTTGTCCCATACCGTCCACCTGGGTAGACAGAAGCACCAGGAGCGGCTATGATCCCGTCCAAGCGTCTCGCTGCTTGAAGACACTTGAACTATAATATTTTCGTTTATTAAAGCAAGCAGGCGTGACAGGTGGAGTGATGGATGGTGATAGAGTGAGCAGCACGCAGATGGAACACCACGATCAAGCAGCATCTTTTTGCTCTCATCTGCAGAGCATCTTTTTGCTTTCATCTCCCGAAGCATTCGACATCCTTCATGCTTGTGCTTGTATAGGGCAGTGATACTGTCGTTAGTGGGGGTGGTTGTTGGAGTGGGGGTGGTGGTGGTTGTGGTGGTGGTAGTGGTGGTGCTGGGGGGGGGAAGGGTCTAAGCTGTATTTGATTTTCAATTCCTATTCTTGAAATCGCGTTCTCACTGACAAATAAATAGAATGCCGACGTACGTGTGTGTGTGTGTGTGTGTGTGTGTGTGTGTGTGTGTGTGTGTGTGTGTGTGTGTGTGTGTGTACTCGCCTAGTTGTGCTTGCGGGGGTTGAGCTCTGGCTCTTTGGTCCCGCCTCTCAACCGTCAATCAACAGGTGTACAGATTCCTGAGCCTATTGGGCTCTATAATATCTACACTTGAAACTAGGTGTGTGTGTGTGTGTGTGTGTGTGTGTGTGTGTGTGTGTGTGTGTGTGTGTGTGTGTGTATGTGTATGTGTATGTGTATGTGTATGTGTATGTGTGTGTGTGTGTGTGTGTGTGTGCGTGCGTATGCGCGCACACGCGGGCCATAATTACAATAAACATGCTACCCCCATTCTCCACCACCAAACCCCATGCTGGACCAAACAGTTCAGTAAAACAACACTCACCATGACTCTCCATAAAGCCATGTTCCAGACATCACAAATATTGAACAAAACCCAGTTAAAACACCCAAAAGCAATTATAAACAAAAGTGTTTTAAAAGCTTTTGTGGAAACCTGAATAAAAGTCAGATTTGAAAAACAGGAGCATTTAATCTTAATATTTTTTCACACAATAAATTGTATTTATTGGCAATATTTATGTATTTTTGGCGACCGAAATTGTTGGCTTCTTGGCATTTGTAGAGGCAGCTGCTCCCTGGGGGTGTGAAGGCAGCTGCTCCCTGGGGGAGTGAAGGCAGCTGCTCCCTGGGGGAGTGAAGGAAGCTGCTCCCTGGGGGTGTGTAGGAAGCTGCTCCCTGGGGGAGTGAAGGCCGCTGCTCCCTGGGGGAGTGAAGGCAGCTGCTCCCTGGGGGAGTGAAGGAAGCTGCTCCCTGGGGGAGTGAAGGCCGCTGCTCCCTGGGGGAGTGAAGGCCGCTGCTCCCTGGGGGAGTGAAGGCCGCTGCTCCCTGGGGGAGTGAAGGCCGCTGCTCCCTGGGGGAGTGAAGGAAGCTGCTCCCAGGGGGAATGAAGGAAGCTGCTCCCTGGGGGAGTGAAGGCAGCTGCTCCCTGGGGGAGTGAAGGCAGCTGCTCCCTGGGGGAGTGAAGGCAGCTGCTCCCTGGGGGAGTGAAGGAAGCTGCTCCCTGGGGGTGTGTAGGAAGCTGCTCCCTGGGGGAGTGAAGGAAGCTGCTCCCTGGGGGAGTGAAGGAAGCTGCTCCCTGGGGGAGTGAAGGAAGCTGCTCCCTGGGGGAGTGAAGGAAGCTGCTCCCTGGGGGAGTGAAGGAAGCTGCTCCCTGGGGGAGTGAAGGAAGCTGCTCCCTGGGGGAGTGAAGGCAGCTGCTCCCTGGGGGAGTGAAGGCAGCTGCTCCCTGGGGGAGTGAAGGCAGCTGCTCCCTGGGGGTGTGAAGGAAGCTGCTCCCTGGGGGAGTGAAGGAAGCTGCTCCCTGGGGGAGTGAAGGCAGCTGCTCCCTGGGGGAGTGAAGGCAGCTGCTCCCTGGGGGAGTGAAGGCAGCTGCTCCCTGGGGGTGTGAAGGAAGCTGCTCCCTGGGGGTGTGAAGGAAGCTGCTCCCTGGGGGAGTGAAGGAAGCTGCTCCCTGGGGGAGTGAAGGCAGCTGCTCCCTGGGGGAGTGAAGGCAGCTGCTCCCTGGGGGAGTGAAGGCAGCTGCTCCCTGGGGGTGTGAAGGAAGCTGCTCCCTGGGGGAGTGAAGGAAGCTGCTCCCTGGGGGAGTGAAGGAAGCTGCTCCCCGGGGGAGTGAAGGAAGCTGCTCCCTGGGGGAGTGAAGGCAGCTGCTCCCTGGGGGAGTGAAGGAAGCTGCTCCCTGGGGGAGTGAAGGAAGCTGCTCCCCGGGGGAGTGAAGGAAGCTGCTCCCTGGGGGAGTGAAGGAAGCTGCTCCCTGGGGGAGTGAAGGAAGCTGCTCCCCGGGGGAGTGAAGGAAGCTGCTCCCTGGGGGAGTGAAGGAAGCTGCTCCCCGGGGGAGTGAAGGAAGCTGCTCCCTGGGGGAGTGAAGGCAGCTGCTCCCTGGGGGAGTGAAGGCAGCTGCTCCCTGGGGGAGTGAAGGCAGCTGCTCCCTGGGGGAGTGAAGGCAGCTGCTCCCTGGGGGAGTGAAGGCAGCTGCTCCCTGGGGGAGTGAAGGAAGCTCTTCCCTGGGGGAGTGAAGGCAGCTGATCCCTGGGGGAGTGAAGGCAGCTGCTCCCTGGGGTAGTGAAGGAAGCTGCTCCCTGGGGTAGTGAAGGAAGCTGCTCCCTGGGGTAGTGAAGGAAGCTGCTCCCTGGGGGAGTGAAGGCAGATGCTCCCTGGGGGAGTGAAGGCAGCTGCTCCCTGGGGGTGTGAAAGCAGCTGCTCCCTGGGGGAGTGTAGGCAGCTGCTCCCTGGGGGAGTGAAGGAAGCTGCTCCCTGGGGGAGTGAAGGCAGCTGCTCCCTGGGGGATTGAAGGCAGCTCTTCCCTGGGGGAGTGAAAGCAGCTCTTCCCTGGGGGAGTGAAGGAAGCTGCTCCCTGGGGGAGTGAAGGCAGCTGCTCCCTGGGGGAGTGAAGGCAGCTGCTCCCTGGGGGAGTGAAAGCAGCTGCTCCCTGGGGGAGTGAAGGCAGCTTCACCCTGGGGGAGTGAAGACAGATAGAGCACTAAAGGGCTTTACACTGAAGGCTTAAAGCCCCTTAGTGCTTTATAAAGATAAACGCATCACCCAGTAAAGCTTTTTTTTCTAAAGCTTTTATTTTCCATGAGTCGACTTGCTGTTGAATATCTGTGTCTCACAAATCACATACCTACACAAAAGCACTTTTGAAACGTCACCAAATTTGTCTTATTCACCAATATACGAAGCCGATATTATATATATTTTCAATGGCGTTATTATCCGCTGAATAAAAATATTTAAGGAACGTGAACAAATCCAATCAGGGTTCGAACCTACGTCCGAACAGAGCTTTTATGGCCTTAATTCACTCCTCGCAAACTCTTACTCAAGGTGAGTGGACCAATTAGGAGGGACTCTTAAGAGTGAATATCACTCTCGAGTGAATGTTCAGTTCCTAATATCATCGTTTAATTCAATGTTGAATTCAACACCTGTGGCAGGTGGCCACCGTTACCTGTGGCAGGTGGCTACCGTTACCTGTGGCAGGTGGCTATACCGTTACCTGTGGCAGGTGGCTACCGTTACCTGTGGCAGGTGGCTACCGTTACCTGTGGCAGTGGGCTGTACTGTTACCTGTGGCAAATGGCTACCGTTACCCGTGGCAGGTGGCTACCGTTACCTGTGGCAGTGGGCTGTACTGTTACCTGTGGCAAATGGCTACCGTTACCTGTGGCAGTGGGCTGTACTGTTACCTGTGGCAAATGGCTACCGTTACCTGTGGCAGGTGGCTACTGTTACCTGTGGCAGGGGGTTATACCGTTACCTGGGGCAGGGGGTTACCGTTACCTGTGGCAGGTGGCTACCGTTACCTGTGGCAGGTGGCTACCGTTACCTGTGGCAGGTGGCTACCGTTACCTGTGGCAGGTGGCTACCGTTACCTGTGGCAGGTGGCTACCGTTACCTGTGGCAGTGGGCTGTACTGTTACCTGTGGCAAATGGCTACCGTTACCTGTGGCAGGTGGCTACTGTTACCTGTGGCAGGGGGTTATACCGTTACCTGGGGCAGGGGGTTACCGTTACCTGTGGCAGGTGGCTACTGTTACCTGTGGCAGGGGGTTATACCGTTACCTGTGGCAGGGGGTTATACCGTTACCTGTGGCAGGTGGCTACCGTTACCTGTGGCAGGTGGCTACCGTTACCTGTGGCTGGTGGCTACCGTTACCTGTGGCAGGGGGTTATACCGTTACCTGTGGCAGGTGGTTATACCGTTACCTGTGGCAGGTGGCTACCGTTACCTGTGGCAGGTGGCTACCGTTACTTGTGGCAGGGAGCTACCGTTACCTGAGGCAGGAGGTTATACCGTTACCTGTGGCAGGTGGTTACCGTTACCTGTGGCAGGTGGTTACCGTTACCTGTGGCAGGTGGCTACCGTTACCTGTGGCAGGTGGCTACCGTTAACTGTGGCAGGGGGTTATACCGTTACCTGGGGCAGGTGGTTACCGTTACCTGTGGCAGGTGGCTACTGTTACCTGTGGCAGGTGGCTACCGTTAACTGTGGCAGGTGGCTACCGTTACCTGGGGCAGGTGGTTACCGTTACCTGTGGCAGGTGGTTACCGTTACCTGTGGCAGGTGGTTACCGTTACCTGTGGCAGGTGGCTACTGTTACCTGTGCCAGGGGGTTATACCGTTACCTGGGGCAGGTGGTTACCGTTACCTGTGGCAGGTGGTTACCGTTACCTGTGGCAGGTGGTTACCGTTACCTGTGGCAGGTGGCTACCGTTAACTGTGGCAGGGGGTTATACCGTTACCTGGGGCAGGTGGTTACAGTTAACTGTGGCAGGGGGTTATACCGTTACCTGTGACAGGTGGTTACCGTTACCTGTGGCAAGTGGTTACCGTTACCTGTGGCAGGTGGCTATACCGTTACCTGTGGCAGGTGGCTACCGTTACCTGTGGCAGGTGGCTACCGTTACCTGTGGTTACCTGATCACATGTCTAGTCTAGGGCAGGTGTATAAATGTCCAGGTACATTAGTATCACACACCTGGCTCTTGACACACACAGTGTAACCCTTCATATAGTCTAGGGCAGGTGTATAAATGTCCAGGTACCTTAGTATCACACACCTGGCTCTTGACACACACACCGTAACCCTTCATATAGTCTAGGGCAGGTGTATAAATGTCCAGGTACCTTAGTATCACACACCTGGCTCTTGACACACACTGTGTAACCCTTCATATAGTCTAGGGCAGGTGTATAAATGTCCAGGTACCTTAGTATCACACACCTGGCTCTTGACACACACAGTGTAACCCTTCATATAGTCTAGGGCAGGTGTATAAATGTCCAGGTACCTTAGTAAGATAACATAATAGTTTTCTTTACCCAGAAGACACGTGTTGAATTCAGTAAAGACTATTTGCAATTAACTTCTTGACATCAGCGGTGTTGGTGTCAGATTTGGTGTTATCATGTGTGTTTAATCAAGTGTGCTGGTGACAGGTGTGGTGGTGACAGGTCTGCTGATGTCACGGGTCATGGTGTCTCAGTGGTATTGAGGTGAGAAGTGTTGATATCAAGATGTAATGATGTCAGAGGTCATCGTCTACAGGTATTGGCTGATTGCTGAGAACACAATCATTCAGGTCATTCTCGTTTGTCCCCCTTGAGTCTGTCTTCAACGAAACCTATACATCCCAAAGGTATACGTTGAGCATCTTGTCAAGAATGCTGCTGATCTCGGTAGCACAGTTGGCTTCGTTCTCGACTCACAATCAGGAGGGGGGGAAACCTCGATTCGATTTCCGTACGGGGGACAAAATGGTTGGGCACGTTTCCTATCACCTAATGGAATTCATCTAGTAGTATATAGGTACAAGGGAGTTAGAGAACTGTTGTGGGTGGGAGGGGGGATGGAGGGAACGTCGATACAAGCCTAAAGTATATATATATATATATATATATATATATATATATATATATATATATATATATATATATATATATATATATATATATATATATATATATATGGAAGCTTGGAAGCGCTACGAGGTCGTTCTTGGACCCCTAAGTTGTTATTGTTAGAGAGAGAGACCTCGTAGCGCCTCGGAGATCGTAAGCTATAAGCACAAAGCCGCCATGATCGAGGAAAGATGTACGGGTTTCGTAAGAGAACACGCTAATGCTTTTAACGAACCCTGACGCCTGATGCATTGGTGTAGCAAGGTGACCGCTTGAACCAAACCAGCACCCTGGAAGGAAAAGCTTGAGCGCCTGGTAGCTATATGCCATTGTTCAAAGCTTGAGCG
Organism: Procambarus clarkii; assembly: GCF_020424385.1. NCBI lineage: Eukaryota > Metazoa > Arthropoda > Malacostraca > Decapoda > Cambaridae > Procambarus > Procambarus clarkii. The sequence goes on from NC_059637.1 coordinate 6,665,289, forward strand.
CCTGGTAGCTATGCCATTGTTCAAAGCTTGAGCGCCTGGTAGCTATGCCATTGTTCAAAGCTTGAGCGCCTGGTAGCTATATGCCATTGTTCAAAGCTTGACCAAGCTGAAACATGCTTGATTCATTCTTATGTGACCACAGCGAGACTTATTAAAGCTGAACAGAAGTGTGAAGAGAGTGAACAGTGGCGCTGGAGGCTGAACAGTGAGTGATAGAGATAAGATGCTGAGATAAGGAGCAGCTCTTGAACAGAAGAGTGGAGTGAACAGTGGCTCTGGAGGCTGAACAGTGGCTCTGGAGGCTGAACAGTGGCTCTGGAGGCTGAACAGTGAATGACAGATGAGATGCTGAGATAATGAACAGCTCTTGAACAGAAGAGAGAAGTGAAGTGACCCTGGAGGCTGAACAGTGACAGAGATGAGATGCTGAGATAAGGAGCACCAGATGAACAGAAGTGTGAGGCGAGAGAGAGAGAGATGTCGGAGGCTGCCCCCCGGTGAGTCTCCACTCATCTCGTCTCTAGCCACCAGAGAGGTGCTAAGGTGAGCCCAGGTAAACACGCCCTTAAGTGCCGGGGTCCTTACCTGTGGCTCCCCGCCGCCCGGGGCTGTGTGTCTCTTCAACACGCTCTCTCAACCACCGTGAGTCAGATATGTTGATCATTCCTGTTTGTTCAACGACTAGTTAGCAACGTTTATCTACGTAGAGGGGGGCTGGGGGAGGGGAGCACACACACACACACACACACACACACACACACACACACACACACACACCACCATTAACCCCTTAATTATGTAAAACTCATTACACTTTCAAGTAGAACAATAAACAAGTGGTTAGAGTGCTTTGTACACCAGGGGATAAACCCTGGTAATGTAAGTTCGAACCCTAGTTGGGTCATAAGAGTTCTTAAGTGATATTATATATATACATATATGACAGTGTCAGACCACGGAGGAAAATTGAAATAGGAAATTCCTGTTTCAATTTTCCTCCGTGGTCTGACACCGTCACATTTTTTAATCGCCTGTTTATTTTCGTGATTTATATACATATACATATATGTATATATACAGTACATGTATATATATGATAGAAATATATGTTACTTTTGCAAGGTTACTCTTAAGTCGCTATCAATACTAATGACTTTAAATAGCATTGTATTTATTAACTGCTGTCATGAGAGCCTGCGGTAGTTTGGTGTTGGACTTAAGACCTATCAACCTCTGGAGGGTTATTAAGACCACCTGACCAACCAGCAAGTTTGGTGTTGGATTTAAGACCTATCAACCTCTGGAGGGTTATTAAGACCACCACAATACCTTACTGACCAACCAGCAGCAAGTTTGGTGTTGGACTTAAGGCCTATCAACCTCTGGAGGGTTATTAAGACCACCACAATACCTTACTGACCAACCAGAAAGTTTGCTGTTGGACTTAAGACCTATCAACCTCTGGAGGGTTATTAAGACCACCACAATACCTTACTGACCAACCAGCAAGTTTGGTGTTGGACTTAAGACCTATCAATAACGCAAAATACAGCAAACTAACAAATAAACAAAAAATAAATATATAATTATAAAAAAATTAATTGAAATATATTTTTCAAGCATATTCCCCCACCAGTAAAAAAAAAGTTTCAAAACGCAAAAAAAAACGTATTTTTAACGTAACAACAACCAGCATTGTCCACACACTCTTAAAGTTGGTCAGAGTGACTGACAGGCACATCCTTAAGAAGGGTGATCTCTCACCCTCACCACCTCCAAGGAGCTAAAACAAATATACAGAATTAAATGGAAGACTCAGCTTATACGCTAGATACGTGAGACAAAGCTATTTTCTATAATAAAATTAGTTTGTAAATTAAAAATGTGGGTTTTTTTAATTAAAATCACTTGTTTCCGATTTGTTTACTAATTTGATTTGTTAATGTGGTCAATTGGATTTGTTTTGGGTTAGTGCTGATGGAGGTGGGTTGGGTTAGGTTTACCCAGCTTATCCAGCCTCTGGGTCAACAAGGGCCATCTCTGTAAGGTGGCCCGCCTGCTTTCTCCTTGACGTGGCCCGCCTGATTAATTGCTCCTTGGGGTTGCCTCCTCCTTGTCCTATGACTGTTATCACATCATAAAAACATCAAGGCTACACATCAGTTTTAACAAACATCTCCCCCCCTCCCCCGCTGCCTCCCCACCGCATCAGCAATTATAATAATCCTACTTACCTCGGGGGCAGGAAACCTGTATTTATGCTTGCACCTCCCATTTACTGCTAGGTGAACAGGTACATTAGGTGAAAGGAAACGTACCAAACCACTTCTGACCCCCTCCCAGGAATTGTAACCCCGGGATCCCTGATTGTGAGTGCAGTACGGCAAGCACAACACAAAGCACAATCAGATCTGCCCAAAGCAGGAAAGCAGTATGTTTTAAATGATGTCTGACGACCTAACGTTTAAGGAGCATAACCAAGCAAATATTGCGACAGCTAGAAAAATTAATTGGATGGATTACGAGAACTTTCAAGTCCAGGGATCCCATCACAATGGTTGTACTCTTCAAGTCACTTGTGTTGTCCCGTCTTGAGTACTGCTCAGTACTCACTTCCCCCTTCAGAGCAGGAGAGATTGCTGAAATAGAGGGAATACAGAGAACATATACGGCACGCATAGACGAGATAAAGCACCTAAATTATTGGGATCGTCTCAAAGCTCTCCAAATGTACTCACTAGAAAGGAGACGAGAGAGATACCAAATAATATACACCTGGAAGATACTGGAGGGACAGGTCCCAAATCTACACATTAAAATAACAACGTACTGGAGTGAACGATATGGAAGAAAATGCAGAATAGAACCAGTGAAGAGCAGAGGTGCCATAGGCACAATCAGAGAACACTGTATAAACATCAGAGGTCCGCGATTGTTCAACGTCCTCCCAGCGAGCATCAGAAATATTGCCGGAACAACCGTGGACATCTTCAAGAGGAAACTAGATTTATTCCTCCAAGGAGTGCCGGACCAACCGGGCTGTGGTGGATATGTGGGCCTGCGGGCCGCTCCAAGCAACAGCCTGGTGGACCAAACTCTCATAAGTCAAGCCTGGCCTCGGGCCGGGCTTGGAGAGTAGAAGAACTCCCAGAACCCCATCAAGCAGGTATATGTGGGCCTGCGGGCCGCTCCAAGCAACAGCCTGGTGGACCAAACTCTCATAAGTCAAGCCTGGCCTCGGGCCGGGCTTGGAGAGTAGAAGAACTCCCAGAACCCCATCAAGCAGGTATATGTGGGCCTGCGGGCCGCTCCAAGCAACAGCCTGGTGGACCAAACTCTCATAAGTCAAGCCTGGCCTCGGGCCGGGCTTGGAGAGTAGAAGAACTCCCAGAACCCCATCAAGCAGGTATATGTGGGCCTGCGGGCCGCTCCAAGCAACAGCCTGGTAGACCAAACTCTCATAAGTCAAGCCTGGCCTCGGGCCGGGCTTGGGGAGTAGAAGAACTCCCAGAACCCCATCAACCAGGTATATGTGGGCCTGCGGGCCGCTCCAAGCAACAGCCTGGTGGACCAAACTCTCACAAGTCAAGCCTGGCCTCGGGCCGGGCTTGGGGAGTAGAAGAACTCCCAGACCCCATCAACCAGGTATATGTGGGCCTGCGGGCCGCTCCAAGCAACAGCCTGGTAGACCAAACTCTCATAAGTCAAGCCTGGCCTCGGGCCGGGCTTGGGGAGTAGAAGAACTCCCAGAACCCCATCAACCAGGTATATGTGGGCCTGCGGGCCGCTCCAAGCAACAGCCTGGTGGACCAAACTCTCACAAGTCAAGCCTGGCCTCGGGCCGGGCTTGAGGAGTTGAAACAACTCCCAGAGCCCAATCCAGGTACAATCCAGGTAAGTATAATAGGAAATTGATAGCATACCCGTCAAATAACCTTAGGTTTGAGAAGCAGTATATGCAACATATTCTCTTGATTCGCCACTCTGTAAATAAAACCCAATCTCTTAACCCCAAAACAAACGAGCCCAACCTAATCTCTCGCGTCCGATGCCCAGAAAATGAAGATATATGGCAGCCATTACTGCGCATAGTAGGCTACATTTGTAACGTTCATTACCATAACGTACAAAAAGCGATCTATTAGTTAAGCGGATGGAAGGGGGGTAAAAAGGATCGAACCGCCTTAAAAAGGATCGAACCGCCTTAAAAAGGATCGAACTGCCTTAAAAAGGACCGAACCACCTTAAAAAGGATCGAAGCGCCTTAAAAAGGATCGAACCGCCTTAAAAAGGATCGAACCGCCTTAAAAAGGATCGAACCACCTTAAAAAGGATCGAACCACCTTAAAAAGGATCGAACTGCCTTAAAAAGGATCGAACCACCTTAAAAAGGATCGAACCACCTTAAAAAGGATCGAGCCGCCTTAAAAAGGATCGAACCACCTTAAAAAGGATCGAACCGCCTTAAAAAGGATCGAACCACCTTAAAAAGGATCGAACCACCTTAAAAAGGATCGAACCACCTTAAAAAGGATCGAACCACCTTAAAAAGGATCGAACCGCCTTAAAAAGGATCGAACCACCTTAAAAAGGATCGAGCCGCCTTAAAAAGGATCAAGCAAAAGCGTTTCCGTTAGGGACTCTGACACGAGGCCGTGTACGAGTCTGGGATCTGGGCGCTGATTGGCGGCTCACGAGGCCTATTTACAAGGCGGTTAATGGTGTCGTTGAAAGTTTAGTTAGCGAAGGGGGGGGGGGGGTGAGGGGCAGGGGGGGTGAGGGGGCAGGGGGGGAGAGAGGGTACAGGTGAGGTGTTGATGTAACTGTCTCCAGGCTAATACAGACGGAGTTCCCTGTCACTCCGTCGACAGGCAACCGTCCCTTCATGCTAAGCATATCCCGTCCCACTGGTTCACTATCTCTCTCTCTCTGACTGACTGACTGACTGACTGACTGACTGACTGACTGACTGACTGACTGACTGACTGACTGACTGACTGTCTGTCTGTCTCTCTCTCTCTGTCTCTCTCTCTCTGTCTCTCAGTAAAGTACAGAGAGAGAGAATGTTATATAAATTATTCCTAACAAACTGCAAGTTACTTGCTGATATCTTATATTAGCTAATCAGACCCTAGATGATAATTTATTGGGTGAGCTATCTTGAGGTTATCTTGAGATGATTTCGGGGCTTAGCGTCCCAGCGGCCCGGTCCTCGACCAGGCCTCCTTTTTGTTAAACCCCTCCCCACAGGAATCAGCCCGTAGCAGCTGTCTAACTCCCAGGTACCTATTTACTGCTAGGTGAACAGAAGCATCACGGTGAAAGAAACTCTGCCCATGTGTTTCCGCCTCCGCCGGGGATCGAACCCGGAACCTCAGGACTACGAATCCCGAACGCTGTCCACTCAGCTGTCAGGCCCCTAAGATTACTTTCCGTATCTTAGGAGTTGAATTCACAATCTGTCATTTGCTTTCACACCTACAATATGTTTTTTTTTTGGGGGGGGGGGGCTTTTCTTTTTCATAACCTAAGATACATTTCACATTCTAGCATTAGTTTTCACAAACAAGTGTTAGTTATTAGACCAAGGATAAGTTTTCACATCCTAGGATTTATTTTCACTAACTGGGAATAATTCTGACAAAAGTTTAGTTTCACAAGAGTCAATTGTGCTTGTATGAACTTAACCATACAGTTAGGTTAGGTTAAGTTAGGTTAAGTTAGGATAGGTTAAGTTAGGTTAGGTTAAGTTAGGTTAGGGTGGTAGGTTAGGTCTGAGCTTTGTCGGTTGAGACTGAGCATTAGGTCTGTCTTCAAAACACAAATGCCCATGACCTAAATACATTTACCATATGACGGGTGATTCCAGGAAATCAACACAACACAAATCAACACAATACAATTCAACACAATAGTCGGATCTTGCAGGAGCCCCGCTGTCCATCTTAATCTTGAGCACGTTTTAGAAATGCATCTTTATTTTTTTATACATTTTTTTATGAACTATATAGTTTTTTTTAAATAAAATAAAGCTCTGAGACTGTACTGTATATTTATAAATCTCTGAGAGCTTTATAAGAATGGAACGACGACGTTTCGGCCCGTCCTGGACCGAAAGTCGTGTGAGAAAGGGAGGAAATAGTGTCCAACCACTTATGGATGCTCGGGGATTGAACCCAGACCTGCATGAAGCGAGACCGTCGCTCTACCGTCATGTAAGGAGAAACTAACTTTAAGAGAAACTATAAAGTTCAAAGATGGTGCTCTAAGAGCCCCTACTCCGTCCTCAAGACACCCGAGACAGTCTTGAAGATAACATTTCCATTTTTTTCTGATTGCTGTTAATTGCTGTTGAGACATTTATCAAGACAAGACCATCTTCGGTCTGGCGGGGAGATGGCCGGCTGGAACAACTGGCTAACCTTGCGGTTATCTTACTGATATCTTGCGGTTAATTTGCGGTTAACTTGCAGCTACCTAGCGATGATTTCGGGACTCAACGTCCCCGCGGCCCGGTCCTCGACCAGGCCTCCACCCTAAGGAAGCAGCCCGTGACAGCTGACTAACACCCAGGTACCTATTTTACTGCTAGGTAACAGGGGTATAGGCTGAAAGAAACTCTGCCCATTGTTTCTCGCCGGCGCCCGGAATCGAACCCGGGACCACAGGATGACAAGTCCAGCGTGCTGTCCGCTCGGCCGACCGGCTTCCTTATATAACTATATATATATATATATATATATATATATATATATATATATATATATATATATATATATATATATATAGTTATATCTCATCCGTAACGGATATGAGGACAAGGAGCTGGGATATGATGACAAGGAGCTGGGATATGAGGACAAGGAGCTGGGATATGAGGACAAGGAGCTGGGATAAGAGGACAAGGAGCTGGGGTATGAGGACAAGGAGCTGGGGTATGAGGACATGGAGCTGGGTTATGAGGACAAGGAGCTGGGGTATGAGGACAAGGAGCTGGGATAAGAGGACAAGGAGCTGGGGTATGAGGACAAGGAGCTGGGGTATGAGGACAAGGAGCTGGGGTATGAGAACAAGGAGCTGGGATATGAGGACAAGGAACTGGGATATGAGGACAAGGAGCTGGGATAAGAGGACAAGGAGCTGGGATATTAGGACAAGGAACTGGGATACGAGTACAAGGAGCTGGGATATGAGGACAAGGAACTGGGATATGAGGACAAGGAGCTGGGATATGAGGACAAGGAGCTGGGATATGAGGACAAGGAGCTGGGATATGAGGATAAGAAGCTGGGATATGAGGACAAGGAGCTGGGATATGAGGACAAGGAGCTGGGATATGACGACAAGGAGCTGGGGTATGAGGACAAGGAGCTGGAATATGAGGACAAGGAGCTGGGATATAAGAACAAGGAGCTGGGATATGATGCCAAAGAACTGGGATATGAGGATAAGGAGCTGGGATATGAGGACAAGGAGCTGGGATATGAGGACAAGGAGCTGGGATATGAGGACAAGGAGCTGGGATAAGAGGACAAGGAGCTGGGATATGAGGACAAGGAGCTGGGATATGAGGACAAGGAGCTGGGATATGAGGACAAGGAGCTGGGTTATGAGAACAAGGAGCTGGGATATGAGGACAAGGAGCTGGGATATGAGGACAAGGAGCTGGGATATGAGGACAAGGAGCTGGGATACGAGGACAAGGAGCTGGGATATGAGGACAAGGAGCTGGGATATGAGGACAAGGAGCTGGGATACGAGGACGTAGTGAAGGAAAGAGGCTCAACCCCCTGGGTAATCGGGGGATCGAACGCCGACCCTACAAGAAGCCAGAGCTTCCAGAAGCACGTTAGTCTGTGTAAATATCACACTGAAGAACATTCGAGAACATTTTCATGAACAGTTGTCACGTTGGCTCCTGTACTCTAGCTGTTTATACAACTGTATTTTGAATAATTTATTTATAGCTCCGTCTTCCATATCTGTAATTCGTCGCTTTTTTTACGGAATCAAACCAACGAATTTTACTATAAAACTAAAACATTGTAATAGTGACGATTTCTCTCTCTTTCTCTACCTCCCTCACACGCCCTCACTCGCTTGTATAACGAAGTCGTAAATTAAACGAACGAGCTGAGATCACTTTCTAGACAGCTTTAGAAAAGCAACTGTATATTTTTTGGTTATCTTCCAGGATAACGAAGCTTCAGGGCACTATAACGTTTAAGAGATTTGATAACGAAGTCGTAAATTAAACGAACGAACTGAGATCACTTTCTAGACAGCTTTAGAAAAGCAACTGTATATTTTTTGGTTATCTTCCAGGATAACGAAGCTTCTGGGCACTATAACTTTTAAGAGATTTGATAACGAAGTCGTAAATTAAACGAAAGAGTTGGGATTAATTCCTCGACAGCTTTGGAAAAGCAACAATACATTATTTTGGGTATCTTCCAGGATTCTGTAATCTTCTGGTCAATGTAACTATAAACGATGGCTATATGAAAATAACGTATTATTTGCAATCGAAGGCTTGAGATATTTCAAGGGCCGACCTGTCCCCCCTTAAGTGTTTACCGCTGCGGGCCTCAGACACGCTGGTTCAACATCTTGATTGCTCAAGCAGGTCATTTTCGACAGGAAATTGACATCTGCGGCAAGGTAAGGTAAACGTCTGTGGGTCTTCGGAGGGTCCGTTGGTGTCTTGAAGCTCTCTGGCTCCTTCACCGCACACACCTTCACTACCTCTGATGTGGACACTTTTCTGGCTGTCTGGCTCTCTCTCTCTCTCTCTTGCTCTCTCTCTCTCTTTGTCTCTCTCACACTCTCTCATTATCTCTCTCGCTCTCTTGCTTTCTCTCTCTTGCTCTCTCTCTCTGTCTCTCTCTCTCTCTCTCTCTCTCTCTCTCTCTCTCTCTCTCTCTCTCTCTCTCTCTCTCTCTCTCCCTCTGGCAGAGACAGGCAGCATACAAATTAAAAAAAACAATATCAAAAGCAATAGGGGGTATCCATGGCTCCATCAAGCAAGGAAGCAAGATAATTAAGTACAAGGGCATGGAGAAATTATAGGAATAACAGAACAAGAGAGAGCAGAGTGAGATACCAGACGGCCAGGAATGAGTACCTCAGAGTGAGAAGAGAAGCAGGGAGGCAGTACCACAATGACATAGCAAGCACAGACAAGACCCAAACAAAAACATTCCACAGAAAAACAATGAATGAACAGATAATGAAACTTAGAAAAGGAGAGAACGCAAAGACAGAGAATGACAAGTGTGTGAAGAACTGGACAAGATATTTCAGGAGGTCTTCACAATAGAGCAAGGAGAAGGCCCTGAACTGGGAAAGGTGGCTGTAAACCAGGCGGCCTTGGAAGAATTCGAAGTTAACAGAGATGAGATTAAGAGGCATCTGCTGGAACTGGATGTGACAAAGGCTGACACCCTGACACTAAGGCGCGGAAGCACTTTGCATTAAAATCTAAATGGTGTATGGTCCCTGGAAACAGGAGACCTACCAGAAAGTTGGAAGAAAGCTAATGTAGTCCCAAATATACAAAAAAGGGTAACTGGCAGGAGGTACTGAATTACACGCTGGTGTCCTTAACTTGTAAACCATTAGCCTTAATTATTGACCTTAACTTCGTGATGAAGATTGCGAGAAAAACTTAGTAGCTCATCTGGAGAGAAGGGACTACACTGATCCAACATGGGTTCAGGTATGGCAAATCTTGCCTCACAGGTTTAATAGAATTCAACGACCAGGTGACGCCTGCAAACAGGAGTAAGCAGTCGTCTGCTCCTGTACCCACCTGTGTGTAAAACTAGTAGGGTAAGGCTTACCATGAGCTATGGGAAGGGAAAGCTCTCAGCCTGCTAACAGGAGTCAGCAGTCGTCTGCTCCTGTACCCACCTGTGTGTAAAACTAGTAGGGTAAGGCTTACCATGAGCTATGGGAAGGGAAAGCTCTCAGCCAGCTAACAGGAGTCAGCAGTCGCCTGCTCCTGTACCCACCTGTGTGTAAAACTAGTAGGGTAAGGCTTACCATGAGCTATGGGAAGGGAAAGCTCTCAGCCAGCTAACAGGAGTCAGCAGTCGTCTGCTCCTGTACCCACCTGTGTGTAAAACTAGTAGGGTAAGGCTTACCATGAGCTATGGGAAGGGAAAGCTCTCAGCCTGCTAACAGGAGTCAGCAGTCGTCTGCTCCTGTACCCACCTGTGTGTAAAACTAGTAGGGTAAGGCTTACCATGAGCTATGGGAAGGGAAAGCTCTCAGCCTGCTAACAGGAGTCAGCAGTCGCCTGCTCCTGTACCCACCTATGCAAAACTCCTTTGAGCCACCCGCAAAAAACCATCTCGTGAGATTCAACACACGCAAGAGCAGGAGTGATTCGGACTATAATGTAATACAATGATGCGAGATTCCCTGTCGAGATAATGAAGGTTAATGGAGTATAATGCCAGGGAGAGAGTGACTGGTAAACAGGCAAATCTTCAGCATTATATGTCTCCTGATAATACTCGTTCCTTCGATTATTCGTGCACACTCACGCACTCATGAACGTGGATAACTGTACACACAAATATGCACACATTGAGGCAAACACACACACACACACACACACACACACACATACACACACACACACACACACACACACACACACACACACACACACACACACACACACACACACACACACACACACACACACACACACACACACACACACACACACACGCACACACACACAAAGGGACTAAAGAGCCAAAGCTCAATCCCCGCAAGTACAACTAGGTGAGTAGTACACAAACAGTTGATGATGATGATGATGTGTGTGTGTGTGTATGTGTGTGTGTGTGTATGTGTGTGTGTGTGTGTGTGTGTGTGTGTGTGTGTGTGTGTGTGTGTGTGTGTGTGTGTGTGTGTGTGTGTGTGTGTGTGTGTGTGTGTGTGTGTGTGTGTGTGTGTGTGTGTGTGTGTGTGTGTGTGTGTGTGTGTGTGTGTGTGTGTGTGTGTGTGTGTGTGTGTGTGTGTGTGTGTGTGTGTGTGTGTGTGTGTGTGTGTGTGTGTATTCACCTAGTTGTGCTTGCGGTGGTTGAGCTCTGGCTCTCTCGCTCCGCCTCTCAACTGTCAATTAACTTTTTTCCCACACACACACATCCCCAGGAAGCAGCCCGTAGCAGCTGTCTAACTCCCAGGTACCTATTTACTGCTAGGTAAACAGGAGCATCATAGTGAAAGAACCTGCCCATTTGTTTCCGCCATCGCCGAGAATCGAATCCGGACCCTAGGATTACGAGCCCAGAGCGTTATCCACTCACCCATCATGCCCCCCCCCCTACTGTGTGTGTGTAAATATGAATATCCAGAACGCATGAGGATATCATCCTGACACCACCAGGTCACAGATAAATAAGGACCTAGGTTCTTATATATCACTTGAACACTGAAGTGAACACTTGAACACTGTCCAAGTGTTCATTCTCTACCATATACACATAGCCTTCACAACCAGAATGTTAGAAAGTCTTCCCCGGGCCATGAATAAGTGCCTAAGATCTATTATCAACAATCTTGGCAGCTTAAATGCTGTTGAATAAAAAAAAAGGATTTTTTTTTTCATGAAAAGCATTGTGTTTGGGAGAAGGTGTGAATTAGCAAGAGTGTAGTGTTTGAACCTTTAAAGCAATTAACGTTAAACGAGGCACTCATTAAATGTCAGAAACCATATTTAGCTACGTAATTCCAAACGAAAACAATATATATATATATATATATATATATATATATATATATATATATATATATATATATATATATATATATATATGTCGTACCTAGTAGCCAGAACGCACTTCTCAGCTTACTATGCAAGGCCCGATTTGCCTAATAAGCCAAGTTTTAATGAATTAATGTTTTTTTGACTACCTAACCTACCTAACCTAACCTAACCTAACTTTTTCGGCTACCTAACCTAACCTAACCTATAAAGATAGATTAGGTTAGGTTAGGTAGGGTTGGTTAGGTTCGGTCATATATCTACGTTAATTTTAACTCCAATAATTTTTTTTTTACCTCATACATAATGAAATGGGTAGCTTTATCATTTTATAAGAAAATAATTAGAGAAAATATATTAATTCAGGAAAACTTGGTTTATTAGGCAAATCGGGCCTTGCTTAGTAGGCTGAGAAGTGCATTCTGGCTACTAGGTACGACATATATATATATATATATATATATATATATATATATATATATATATATATATATATATATATATATATATATATATGTATATATATATAAACACATTCTACCCCACACATCCTTATTGGTCATCTAAGCTTAAAAAATCCCGCTTTTCATAATAAAATCTTATCATAATTAAGAGCGTGGCGCCCCCTAGTGACACTGTCTTAAGACAATTCGTCAAGACACGTAAAACAAGCAACACTGAAAGAAGACAAACAAGTCCAATCTTGCTTATCCAATCTCCAATCTACATTTATTGAGTGTATACAAATCTTGGTTGGCAGGTTATTATAAGAAAACACTAAGCTATCATGACTATATAATTATATATGGATATATTGAAAGGGATATGAGGGAGCTGGGATATGAGAACCAGGAGCTGGGATATGAGGACAAGGAGCTGGGATATGAGGACAAGGAGCTGGGATATGAGGACAAGGAGCTGGTATATGAGGACAAGGAGCTGGGATATGAGGACAAGGAGCTGGGATATGAGGATAAGGAGCTGGGATATGAGGACAAGGAGCTGGGATATGAGGATAAGGAGCTGGGATATGAGGACAAGGAGCTGGGGTATGAGGATAAGGAGCTGGGATATGAGGACAAGGAGCTGGGGTATGAGGATAAGGAGCTGGGATATGAGGACAAGGAGCTGGGGTATGAGGACAAGGAGCTGGGGTATGAGGATAAGGAGCTGGGGTTTGAGGACAAGGAGCTGGGGTATGAGGACAAGGAGCTGGGGTATGAGGACAAGGAGCTGGTATATGAGGACAAGGAGCTGGGGTACGAGGACAAGGAGCTGGAATAGGACGGAGGGAAGGAACAGGACGCCCAACCAATTAAACTATCGGGGAATCGAACGCCGACTTGCAAGGAACGAGACCCTGGCTATATACCACCGTGCCCGAGTTTTCCTAGGCCACTTGGTAGACTTCTTATACTTGTGAGACAACAGTTCGAATCTCTTATGTTTTAAGTGAATAAATTGCCATTATCCACACACACACACACACACACACACACACACACACACACACACACACACACACACGAGCCAAACAAATACCCGAAGGCACTTGTTTAAGCGTCTTAAATAAGTGTGAATAGTTGAGGCCAATTATTTTCCCATCTTAAGATCCAAATGTGACTCCGTCAGCCACTAGAGAGACGCACTTTATTGAATTCGTTAAATTCTGGTGAATATCGGAGCTTAGACGCAAACACCTGACTCTACGAACACATCAAGGTGGATACTTTTGAGTACATGCAAGTAAGTACATCCAAATGAGTACATCCAAGTGAGTACATCCAAGTGAGTACATGCAAGTGAGTACATCAGAGCTCTACACACACACAGGGCGTGTAAAGACACAACCTTCACCAACTCCCCAGAATACTTCACACACCAACAACAGTCAATACAACAAATACATTCCCCTTTCAGCGTGAAAATAACAGCGCTCCTCCACTTACCACAAGAGGGGTAAAAAAGACTCACAATTAACTAGAGCCAATATCAGTGTGCTCGTAGCAGCAAGCTAGAGGCGCCTGTACAGGATAATATTTTTAACTTGGACTAATTTGCCTGTGTGAAATTGGTAGCACACCGTTCCTAAGGGGCAATTACTGGTGCTCACAGGGGTACAAGGGTTCCAGTAGTCGATTTCAAGATCATTTACAAGCAAACGGCTTTCGCTAACGAGTTATTGAGGGGGGGGGGGGGGGGGGGGGGGAGCAACCAGCTTTCTCACGTAATACATTTATACGTATCGACTAAAGCGTTAAAAATGCGGTGTATTTGTCAAAATTAATGCATGGAAATAATGACGCTTTCCCAAGCAACGGTTTCTATAGGCAACCAGGATTCGAACCCGCAGACATTTAACCAAAGTAGGATCAATAATTTACTGCTATACTATTGGTCTATACGAGGACGCTCCTATTGGTCCATACGAGGCAGGTCCTATTGGTCCATACGAGGCAGCTCCTATTGGTCCGTACGAGGCAGCTCCTATTGGTCCATACGAGGCAGGTCCTATTGGTCCATACGAGGCAGCTCCTATTGGTCCATACGAGGCAGCTCCTATTGGCCCATACGAGGCAGCTCCTATTGGCCCATACGAGGCAGCTCCTATTGGTCCATACGAGGCAGCTCCTATTGGTCCATACGAGGCAGCTCCTATTGGTCTATACGAGGACGCTCCTATTGGTCCATACGAGGCAGCTCCTATTGGTCCATACGAGGCAGCTCCTATTGGTCCATACGAGGCAGCTCCTATTGGCCCATACGAGGCAGCTCCTATTGGCCCATACGAGGCAGCTCCTATTGGTCCATACGAGGCAGCTCCTATTGGTCCATACGAGGCAGCTTATATTAATATCTACCTATATTCATTCATATGTCTAACCTACGCTTGAAACACTCCAGCGATACCACGTCTACTACTGTGTGTGTGTGTGTGTACTCACCTAATTGTACTCACCTAATTGTGCTTGCGGGGGTTGAGCTCTGGCTCTTTGGTCCCGCCTCTCATCCGTCAATCAACTGGTGTACAGGTTCCTGAGCCCATACGCCCATGTATTGTGTGTGTGTGTGTGTGTGTGTGTGTGTGTGTGTGTGTGTGTGTGTGTGTGTGTGTGTGTGTGTGTGTGTTCACGTGCGCGAGCGCATACGTGCGTGTTGGAATGTGTTTGTTGTATATGCACACAAAATCTTTACTAGTGACCCCTGGCCAGTCACAACCCCAAACCTGAATTCAGAAAACGGGAAGCGCAATTATTTCTCTCACTATAAATCTCGAAGAAACTGAAGTAAACATTCCGCAAATGGTAAAAGAAATACAAATGTTATACCAACCTCAAAATTCAGGTGTTGGGTTTATTTACACGAGTTAAGGTGTAAGATGACACAGGTAGGCCAGGTAACAAAATATATATATATATATATATATATATATATATATATATATATATATATATATATATATATATATATATATATATATATATATATATATATATATATATATATATATATATATGAATGAAAACTCACACCCCAGAAGTGACTCGAACCCATACTCCCAGAAGCAACGCAACTGGTAACTACAGGGCGCCTTAATCCGCTTGACCATCACGGCCGTCAAAAGGAAGTGATAGCCGAGGCTATTTGAGCCACTTCCCCGACGGCAACTCGGATGGTAATCTTGGGCATAGCATTTCACCAAATCACCTCATTCTTTGGGGCACACGTGAGGAACACAAATGCGAACAAGCCTGAATGGTCCCCAGGACTATATGCGAATGAAAACTCACACCCCAGAAGTGACTCGAACCCATACTCCCAGAAGCAACGCAACTGGTAACTACAGGGCGCCTTAATCCGCTTGACCATCACGGCCGTCAAAAGGAAGTGATAGCCGAGGCTATTTGAGCCACTTCCCCGACGGCAACTCGGATGGTAATCTTGGGCATAGCATTTCACCAAATCACCTCATTCTTTGGGGCACACGTGAGGAACACAAATGCGAACAAGCCTGAATGGTCCCCAGGACTATATGCGAATGAAAACTCACACCCCAGAAGTGACTCGAACCCATACTCCCAGAAGCAACGCAACTGGTAACTACAGGGCGCCTTAATCCGCTTGACCATCACGGCCGTCAAAAGGAAGTGATAGCCGAGGCTATTTGAGCCACTTCCCCGACGGCAACTCGGATGGTAATCTTGGGCATAGCATTTCACCAAATCACCTCATTCTTTGGGGCACACGTGAGGAACACAAATGCGAACAAGCCTGAATGGTCCCCAGGACTATATGCGAATGAAAACTCACACCCCAGAAGTGACTCGAACCCATACTCCCAGAAGCAACGCAACTGGTAACTACAGGGCGCCTTAATCCGCTTGACCATCACGGCCGTCAAAAGGAAGTGATAGCCGAGGCTATTTGAGCCACTTCCCCGACGGCAACTCGGATGGTAATCTTGGGCATAGCATTTCACCAAATCACCTCATTCTTTGGGGCACACGTGAGGAACACAAATGCGAACAAGCCTGAATGGTCCCCAGGACTATATGCGAATGAAAACTCACACCCCAGAAGTGACTCGAACCCATACTCCCAGAAGCAACGCAACTGGTAACTACAGGGCGCCTTAATCCGCTTGACCATCACGGCCGTCAAAAGGAAGTGATAGCCGAGGCTATTTGAGCCACTTCCCCGACGGCAACTCGGATGGTAATCTTGGGCATAGCATTTCACCAAATCACCTCATTCTTTGGGGCACACGTGAGGAACACAAATGCGAACAAGCCTGAATGGTCCCCAGGACTATACCCGAGGCCACTTCCCCGAGTTGCCGTCGGGGAAGTGGCTCAAATAGCCTCGGCTATCACTTCCTTTTGACGGCCGTGATGGTCAAGCGGATTAAGGCGCCCTGTAGTTACCAGTTGCGTTGCTTCTGGGAGTATGGGTTCGAGTCACTTCTGGGGTGTGAGTTTTCATTCGCATATAGTCCTGGGGACCATTCAGGCTTGTTCGCATTTGTGTTCCTCACGTGTGCCCCAAAGAATGAGGTGATTTGGTGAAATGCTATGCCCAAGATTACCATCCGAGTTGCCGTCGGGGAAGTGGCTCAAATAGCCTCGGCTATCACTTCCTTTTGACGGCCGTGATGGTCAAGCGGATTAAGGCGCCCTGTAGTTACCAGTTGCGTTGCTTCTGGGAGTATGGGTTCGAGTCACTTCTGGGGTGTGAGTTTTCATTCGCATATAGTCCTGGGGACCATTCAGGCTTGTTCGCATTTGTGTTCCTCACGTGTGCCCCAAAGAATGAGGTGATTTGGTGAAATGCTATGCCCAAGATTACCATCCGAGTTGCCGTCGGGGAAGTGGCTCAAATAGCCTCGGCTATCACTTCCTTTTGACGGCCGTGATGGTCAAGCGGATTAAGGCGCCCTGTAGTTACCAGTTGCGTTGCTTCTGGGAGTATGGGTTCGAGTCACTTCTGGGGTGTGAGTTTTCATTCGCATATAGTCCTGGGGACCATTCAGGCTTGTTCGCATTTGTGTTCCTCACGTGTGCCCCAAAGAATGAGGTGATTTGGTGAAATGCTATGCCCAAGATTACCATCCGAGTTGCCGTCGGGGAAGTGGCTCAAATAGCCTCGGCTATCACTTCCTTTTGACGGCCGTGATGGTCAAGCGGATTAAGGCGCCCTGTAGTTACCAGTTGCGTTGCTTCTGGGAGTATGGGTTCGAGTCACTTCTGGGGTGTGAGTTTTCATTCGCATATAGTCCTGGGGACCATTCAGGCTTGTTCGCATTTGTGTTCCTCACGTGTGCCCCAAAGAATGAGGTGATTTGGTGAAATGCTATGCCCAAGATTACCATCCGAGTTGCCGTCGGGGAAGTGGCTCAAATAGCCTCGGCTATCACTTCCTTTTGACGGCCGTGATGGTCAAGCGGATTAAGGCGCCCTGTAGTTACCAGTTGCGTTGCTTCTGGGAGTATGGGTTCGAGTCACTTCTGGGGTGTGAGTTTTCATTCGCATATAGTCCTGGGGACCATTCAGGCTTGTTCGCATTTGTGTTCCTCACGTGTGCCCCAAAGAATGAGGTGATTTGGTGAAATGCTATGCCCAAGATTACCATCCGAGTTGCCGTCGGGGAAGTGGCTCAAATAGCCTCGGCTATCACTTCCTTTTGACGGCCGTGATGGTCAAGCGGATTAAGGCGCCCTGTAGTTACCAGTTGCGTTGCTTCTGGGAGTATGGGTTCGAGTCACTTCTGGGGTGTGAGTTTTCATTCGCATATAGTCCTGGGGACCATTCAGGCTTGTTCGCATTTGTGTTCCTCACGTGTGCCCCAAAGAATGAGGTGATTTGGTGAAATGCTATGCCCAAGATTACCATCCGAGTTGCCGTCGGGGAAGTGGCTCAAATAGCCTCGGCTATCACTTCCTTTTGACGGCCGTGATGGTCAAGCGGATTAAGGCGCCCTGTAGTTACCAGTTGCGTTGCTTCTGGGAGTATGGGTTCGAGTCACTTCTGGGGTGTGAGTTTTCATTCGCATATAGTCCTGGGGACCATTCAGGCTTGTTCGCATTTGTGTTCCTCACGTGTGCCCCAAAGAATGAGGTGATTTGGTGAAATGCTATGCCCAAGATTACCATCCGAGTTGCCGTCGGGGAAGTGGCTCAAATAGCCTCGGCTATCACTTCCTTTTGACGGCCGTGATGGTCAAGCGGATTAAGGCGCCCTGTAGTTACCAGTTGCGTTGCTTCTGGGAGTATGGGTTCGAGTCACTTCTGGGGTGTGAGTTTTCATTCGCATATAGTCCTGGGGACCATTCAGGCTTGTTCGCATTTGTGTTCCTCACGTGTGCCCCAAAGAATGAGGTGATTTGGTGAAATGCTATGCCCAAGATTACCATCCGAGTTGCCGTCGGGGAAGTGGCTCAAATAGCCTCGGCTATCACTTCCTTTTGACGGCCGTGATGGTCAAGCGGATTAAGGCGCCCTGTAGTTACCAGTTGCGTTGCTTCTGGGAGTATGGGTTCGAGTCACTTCTGGGGTGTGAGTTTTCATTCGCATATAGTCCTGGGGACCATTCAGGCTTGTTCGCATATATATATTATGTATTATATATATATATATATATAGTCATTCAGGCTTGTTCGCATTTGTGTTCCTCACGTGTGCCCCAAAGAATGAGGTGATTTGATAAAATACTATGCCCAAGATTACCATCAGAGTGCCGGCGGGCTGATGGGCAAAATAGCCTCGGCTACCATCAGCTTTTGACCGGTCGTTATGGTCGAGTGGATTAAAGTGTCCTGTACACACCAGTTGCATTGTGCTCCTGGCAGTATGGGTTCGAGTCACTTCTGGGGTGTGAGTTTTCAGTTGCATATAGTCCTAGGGACCATTTAGGCTTGTTCGCATATATATATATATAAAATATGTGAGTACCACCTCTGGCTGGATGAAGGGGACCCTTAGCTTCGGAGGAAAGCACATATAATGCATAAGAGCGAATGTTTAGGTCCCCCTTCAATACAGTTTCAATGTTCTTTTCTCCTACCACCAGCTTCCTTTTGTGTTTTTGTTGTGCTTTATTAGACATTTAAAGGTTACAAGATGTTCATTGGTTGATACAATGAGTGCTTAAAAGTTATGGATCTCTTGGAGCTTCTCTGCTTCCGGACAGGAACCGAGGACGCAGCAGGCGTTTCCCCTCTGGATCTCCACACTGAGGCGCTGAAACAGGAAACTGGCAGCCCTTGGATCTCTGGTGACGTCAATGAGCCTGGAACCCAATTCTTTGAGAAATCCCAAGGCACTCTTGCCCCAGGGGCCATGCGTCTCAGACGCTATGGGAAGAAAGGTGCATTGATCTTCCAGTCGCCTGTACTTGATTGATTTTGCTGTTTCCCTGTGGTTGGCCGCCCCACCTGCTTGATCAGCACCGAAGTGTACATAGGTGTCAGCCAGGGTGGATACACATGTGTAGTCCCACAAGGAGTCTGCCCTTCTTCTAGGAACATATTGTGATGCCATCTGAGCGAAATGCGGGGTCATCCGGGTTTTTGGTCCCCTAGGATGCGAGGTTCTCTCTCTGCTGGGAGCTGAGGCAAGACTCCTCTTGATGTCATTGACCTCGTTGTGTCCTGCATGCCAGCCCTTGGAACTTCTGCAGTGCAACCCATGCAGTCCATATTGGTCTGCTTCCACCCTGTTGCAAATACACTTGTATTCAGTGTGAATTGGGGCATCAAGGCGGAGTCACTGCTACACGAAGGGATTTTGGATTTAGACGCTTTCCTGCTGCTGATATGGGTACTGCCATAAGTAAGTCCCTTGCATGGGGGGCTTGCACTGCTCTGAGGCGGGCTTTCACCTTATCTGATGTTGCGGCGCTGAGCATGGCACCAGCTATTTTTTCCACTAGTGGGTGGTCCCTGCTTCATATTATGTGTTTTTGTGTTGGATCTATGATAGGTGTTGGGATGCAAGAGCATTCCCACTGATTTAAACATTCAGTGAAAGCAGGATCGTGTATTTCTGCTGCATCACCCATGGGTTCTGGTAGGATATCTCTTACGAGGCCGCATGATGCATAAGAGGAGGAAAGGAAGGATGGTAAAGCAATCTGCGAGGCTGTGCGGACACCAAGGCCGCCGAGTCTTACAGGGAGGGTTGCTTGCTCCCAATGAGAGTCGTTCAATGGAAAGTTCAGGACTTTCTCCAGCATGGACCTCAGAAGGGTATCATACACATTTAATTTAGGGCTGTTGTAGGGTGGAGAACACCTCAGAAAGTAAGTCAACTTAGGGAGAGACAGGCATCTTGTGAGGAGAAAGAGAGCATCATGGGCATCAATTTTGTGAATCCTGTCCAGCATTCTCTTTAGGTCAGTGATTTTTGCCTCCAAGACCTCCTCGATTGCTTGCGGGCCAATGGGGGCACCCAGGAGAGTGCAGTCCGGTGGCTCGACAATGAGAATGTCTGGAAGAACATTTTGTATTTGCCCAGTGATGTCTGGGTTGCGGGAGACTATTTCACATTTGGATGCATTGAGAATGAGGCCCAAGGCTGCTCCTTGCTCTTTGAGGTTCCTTATATCCTCCACAATGGTATCCGGGGTTCCGGCGAGAGTGCCATCATCCAGGTACCAGATGTTTAGCTCGCTTGTCACACTATCAGTGACCTCTTTGATAGCTAGGCAGAAAAGGAGGGGGGCCAAGGGACCAACTTGTTGGACACCTACACACGAGTCTATTTCATGCTCCCCAAAAAGAAGCTTAGAGTCCTCACTGTAGCACGATCGGATGAATGGGTAAAGGGGACGGAAATGGTTGTGTACAGCCCTGAGGACAGCGTCTCTTCTGACTTGATTGAAGGCATTTTTAAAATCAAGCTTTACTAGTGCCTTCTGGTCCGGGAGATCAGCAATGTAAGCCCGCGCTGCATGTGCTGCAGCTTCACAACCTAGGGGGATCCCAAACCCGAGCTGATGAGGTTTTAGCAAGGTGGCTGTTTCCTGGCTGATAGATCTCACTGCAGCCTTAGCTACAAGGCGTCGGAGGGTGTTGCCAACGGCAATGGGCCTGATACCCCTATCCTTCTTCTTTAGAGCACAGAGTGCTGCTCCATAAAAGACAGACCTGATGTCCTCAGGGATGCCGCCAGCCAAACACATGTTGGAGAATCTGGTAAGTTCCACTAGAAGGTCCTTTGCAGCATCTCCAAGCACCGGGTTCAGCATTTGTTTGATGTGCTGGGGTCTTAGGCCTGTAAAGCCCCCTGCTGAACCTGTTGGGAAAGACATGGCTGCTTTGTACACCTCAGATTCTCGAACAGTCAAGGGTTCTATGCCAGCATTGTTTTCCTGGGGATCCCTGCTGCTGTCGGGGGCTCTGGGTGGGTGTTTGTCTTGAAGAGCCTCTGCTGTCGTGGTGTTCCTGGGGGCAATAGTGTCATCGCTGGTCATGATTCTGATGGCACCTGTGGTATTGCCCTCTTCTATTTTCCTGGTGATCTGTGCTCTCATTTTGTGGTTCTCAGATGAGTTATTGTTGGTCGTCCTGCGGCTGGTGTTCTTGGCACGAGGGGGGAGGCGGACCAGGTTGTCTGCTCTGGGGAATTCATTAAGAGCCCTGATTACAGAGGTTGCTAATGACTTGTCTCTCCTGGGCGGTAATGCTAGGCATGCATTCCAAAATAGAAGGAGATTGTGCCATGCTCCAATGGTACCAGGAGCATTGTTGACCTTAGTCAGCAGACTGATGAGTTTGGTAGCTGCTTGGTGAGGGGCAGCCTTGGGGATGTGGGGCAAGGTCCTGGTGGACGTCGCTCTTACCGTTTCAAGCAGATTATCTGCTGAAATAAAGTTGAGAGAGGTATTGTACCTCGCTCCTGCAGCAGGTTGTCTGCTCTCACTGCCCCGGGGCGGGCGCCTAGACCCTAGACAACCACCTGAATTGACAAAATATTAGCGGACAGTTCCATCAGAATTGAGACGAAACCGTCGGTCACATAAATGATTCCTCTTGGCCGTTCCTCTTCCAGGCCGGAAGAGGACTGCGTGTCAGGTGCAACATGCGCCATGGCATAATGTCCCGACGCCTGGCTGCCCACTGAGTGCACCCTCTCCTTCCCTCCTGTATGGAGTGCAACATGGCCACTATTGCCCTCCTGAGCAGTTAGGCATGACCTGGGCAGGCTGGTGGTTGATGGGTGACTGGGTCAAGTGCAGGTAGCAGGGTGGGGGAAGATAGCGGTTGGGTGTCAACCAGGGTTGGCCTGGCCTGTCAACCAGATTAACGAAGCAGTTACGCAAGCAGTTACGAACCTGGGGAAATATTCTGGAAGTGGTTACGCACGCACTTACGAACCTGGGGAAACATTCACGAAGCAGTTACGCCAGCACTTACGAACCTGTCCATCTTTTCTCAATCTTTGGCGGCTTTGTTTACAATTATTAAACAGTTAATGAGCTCCGAAGCACAAGGAGGCTGTTTATAACAATAACAACAGTTGATTGGGAAGTTTTCATGCTTGTAAACTGTTTAATAAATGTAACCAAAGCCGTCAAAGATCGAGGAAAGATGTACACGTTCGTAAGTACTTGCGTAACTGCTTCGTGAATCTGGCCCCAGGGGTATACACACATACCAGCATCGCGACTAAACCCATTACCCGCGCGGTGTAAAGCAGTCAAATCATTTCACTCAGCGACTGTCTCATTATCTTGAAATAAAATTTTTAAAATGTCGTTTAGGTCGAGCGAGCTTTCCTGGGTCGTCTCCCTCCCCCCCCCCTTCCCCCCTCCCATCCCCCTCTATCCCCTCACCCCATCCCACAAACTCCCTCCTCCCCCCCCCCCCACCTACCCACAAGAAAAATATTCCCAAATCGTTTTGGTACCGATAACAGACGCGATTACAAATTCCACAACAATGACTCCAATTCAGCAGTAAACAGCTGGTATCACCTTTCATGTTCCCCTCATTTGCATACGTGATTACATAGCTTCTAAGCGCCTATTGTCGACCGATTGTTCAATGGTGTCTATTAGGGCGGGAACAACAGCCCACGCTCCTCTGCGGATGGTGTTTTTGTGGGGCTGGTTCGAGGCTTCTTTGGGGGGAAGCCTTGAATTAATCCTCCCCCCCCCAACCCTGTGTCTTAGTGTTGATGTTGTGATCACCACCACCACACCTGTGGCAGAACCCTACCACCACCACCACCACACATGTGACAGAACCCCACCACCACCACCACCACCACCACACATGTGACAGAACCCCACCACCAATACCACACATGAGACAGAACCCCACCACCACCACCACACCTGTGGCAGAACCCCACCACCACCACCACCACACATGTGGCAGAACCCCACCACCACCACACATGTGACAGAACCTCACCACCACCACACATATGACAGAACCCCACCACCACCACCACCACCACACATATGACAGAACCCCACCACCACCACCACACATGAGACAGAACCCCACCACCACCACCACCACCACCACACATGTGACAGAACCCCACCACCACCACCACACCTGTGGCAGAACCCCACCACCACCACCACCACACATGTGGCAGAACCCCACCACCACCACACATGTGGCAGAACCCCACCACCACCACACATGTGACAGAACCTCACCACCACCACCACCACACATATGACAGAACCCCACCACCACCACCACCACCACACATATGACAGAACCCCACCACCACCACCACACATGAGACAGAACCCCACCACCACCACCACACATGCGGCAGAACCCCACCACCACCACACATATGACAGAACCCCACCACCACCACACATGTGACAGAACCTCACCACCACCACCACCACCACCACACATGTGACAGAACCCCACCACCACCACCACCACCACACATGTGACAGAACCTCACCACCACCACCACCACCACCACACATGTGGCAGAACCCCACCCCAGAACCCCATCGATTCATTTCTCTCAATGTTTGCGGACGATGCTAAAATTATGAGAAGGATTAAAACAGAAGAGGACTGTTTGAGGCTTCAAGAAGACCTAGACAAGCTGAAGGAATGGTCGAACAAATGGTTGTTAGAGTTTAACCCAACCAAATGTAATGTAATGAAGATAGGTGTAGGGAGCAGGAGGCCAGATACAAGGTATCATCTGGGAGAGGAAATTCTTCAGGAGTCAGAGAAGGAAAAAGACTTGGGGGTTGATATCACGCCAGACCTGTCTCCTGCAGCACATATCAAGCGGATAACATCAGCGGCATATGCCAGGCTGGCCAACATACGAACGGCATTCAGAAACTTGTGTAAAGAATCATTCAGAACTTTGTATACCACATATGTCAGGCCAATCCTGGAGTATGCAGCCCCAGCATGGAGTCCATATCTAGTCAAGGATAAGACTAAACTGGAAAAGGTTCAAAGGTTTGCCACCAGACTAGTACCCGAGCTGAGAGGTATGAGCTACGAGGAGAGACTACGGGAATTAAACCTCACTTCGCTGGAAGACAGAAGAGTTAGGGGGGACATGATCACCACATTCAAGATTCTGAAGGGGATTGATAGGGTAGATAAAGACAGTCTATTTAACACAAGGGGAACACGCACAAGGGGACACAGGTGGAAACTGAGTGCCCAAATGAGCCACAGAGATATTAGAAAGAACTTTTTTAGTGTCAGAGTGGTTGACAAATGGAATGCATTAGGGGGTGATGCGGTGGAGGCTGACTCCATACACAGTTTCAAGTGTAGATATGACAGAGCCCGATAGGCTCAGGAATCTGTACACTTGTTGATTGACGGTTGAGAGGCGGGACCAAAGAGCCAGAGCTCAACCCCCGCAAACACAACTAGGTGAGTACAACTAGGTGAGTACAACTAGGTGAGTACATGTGACAGAACCTCACCACCACCACCACCACCACCACACATGTGACAGAACCTCACCACCACCACCACACATGAGACAGAACCCCACCACCACCACCACCACACATGTGACAGAACCTCACCACCACCACCACACATGAGACAGAACCCCACCACCACCACCACCACACATGTGACAGAACCCCACCACCACCACCACCACCACCACCACCACACATGTGACAGAACCCCACCACCACCACCACCACCACCACACATGTGACAGAACCCCACCACCACCACCACACATGAGACAGAACCCCACCACCACCACCACACATGTGACAGAACCCCACCACCACCACACATGTGACAGAACCCCACCACCACCACCACACATGTGGCAGAACCCCACCACCACCACCACACATTAGACAGAACCCCACCACCACCACCACCACCACCACCCATGTGACAGAACCCCACCACCACCACCACCACACATGAGACAGAACCCCACCACCACCACCACCACACATGTGACAGAACCCCACCACCACCACACATGTGACAGAACCCCACCACCACCACCACACATGAGACAGAACCCCACCACCACCACCACCACCACACATGAGACAGAACCCCACCACCACCACCACACATGAGACAGAACCCCACCACCACCACCACCACCACACATGAGACAGAACCCCACCACCACCACCACACATGAGACAGAACCCCACCACCACCACCACACATTAGACAGAACCCCACCACCACCACCACCACCACACATGTGACAGAACCCCACCACCACCACCACACATGAGACAGAACCCCACCACCACCACCACACATGAGACAGAACCCCACCACCACCACCACACATGTGACAGAACCCCACCACCACCACCACCACCACACATGTGACAGAACCCCACCACCACCACCACCACCACACATGAGACAGAACCCCACCACCACCACCACACATGAGACAGAACCCCACCACCACCACCACACATGTGACAGAACCCCACCACCACCACCACCACCACACATGAGACAGAACCCCACCACCACCACCACCACCACCACACATGAGACAGAACCCCACCACCACCACCACCACACATGAGACAGAACCTCAGTTATGCCACGAAATAACCAAACATCAGAAAGAATTATTCCTGATGAATATGATGAAAAGATTGGATACTGTCACCTTACGTTGATTTCGGGGCTCAACGTCCCCGCGGCCCTGTCCTCCAGGCGCCATAACAACTAACAACGCTAAAGTTATCAAAACTGTAAACAACAAACAAAAAAACTAACCCTATGTGTTTGCATAACAATAAAACTATAAAATACTTAAAACAGGTAACAGCCAATGCAGCCCATCATTAAAAAAATATAATCCTGAACTTTTTCGTGCTACGATGCAATTAATTTTCTTTCCTTTTGAGTAAGGGATGAGTTAGTGAATCAATGAAGCATATCACGGTCACGCTGGAGTCTCGCTCTGCTGACTGAGTCAATAAATAACTATTACTGCCAATTCTGGGGCAGGATTGACCTTAGCAGGTTGGGGAGCTGGGTAGAAGGGTTAAGCTGGGAAAGCCAGGCAGGCTAGGAACAGTTAGGCAGGTTAGGAAAGGTTAGGCAGGCTAGGAACAGTTAGGCAGGCTAAGAACAGCCAGGCTAGGAACAGCCAGGCTAGGAACAGCCAGGCCAGGCAGGCTAGGAACAGCCAGGCCAGGCAGGCTAGGAACAGCCAGGCCAGGCAGGCTAGGAACAGCCAGGCCAGGCAGGCTAGGAACAGCCAGGCCAGGCAGGCTAGGAACAGCCAGGCCAGGCAGGCTAGGAACAGCCAGGCCAGGCAGGCTAGGAACAGCCAGACAGGCTTGGAACAGCCAGGCTAGGAACAGCCAGGCCAGGCAGGCTAGGAACAGTCAGGCAGGCTAGGAACAGCCAGGCTAGGCAGGCTAGGGACAGCTAGGCAAGTGTCAAGCAATCTGGGAACCACCCAGCTTTGGCCAGACAAACTGGAAACTACACAACACACGCTAAGAACAGGCCGAAGAAGAACAAGTGATCCAAGAATACCCTGGTTTCTGGTCTTTTGGTTATAGTTCTCACTAAAAGAGACGCTTTGCTCCACCTACGTGAGAGAATACTTGAGTATGCAGCGCCCGCAAGGAGCTCCCGCTTAACAGTGTACAGTGGTCTACGTATTTGACCCGCAATCGATAGACAGGACAGAAATGGTTGGCCACATTTCCTTTCACCTGATGCATCTCTTCATCTAGTAGTAAATATGTACCCAGGAGTGAGGCAACTGTTGTGGATCGCATCTTGGTGGGGAGGTCTGTAGTTGACGTAAGGTGGGAACTTGCACCTGATACTCCTGTTCACCTAGCAGCAAATAGGTACCTTGGTTGCATCCTGGGGAATGTGTGTGTGTGAATGTGATATATGTAGTAGATATATTAGAACATTTTACACACACACACACACACACACACACACGCACACACACACATACACACCCACACACACCCCCAAACACCCCCCCCCCCACACACACACCCCCCAAACACACACCCACCCCCCCCCACACACCCACTCCCCCCCCCCTCACACACACCCACCGCTCATGCCGTCTCAGTTCCCTAAACTGAAAGTTGAATGACTCTAAAAGAAATAAAAAGAAAAAAAAAACAGAAAAAATGGTTCTTGTGAGGAGCGGACAAACAGGCGGGAGCACGCGGGCGCCGGCACCAGCCACTAAGTCATCTCCAAGCGACACAAAAATTGGGAGAACAAACATAAAAATAAAAATAAAAGGCGGTTATAAAACACACTTTAAAAGAAACGCATATCACAGCCGGAGCTCTGGAGAGAGAGAGAGAGAGAGAGAGAGAGAGAGAGAGAGAGAGAGACAGACAGACAGACAGACAGAGAGAGAGAGAGAGAGAGACAGACAGACAGACAGACAGACAGAGAGAGAGAGAGAGAGACAGACAGACAGAGACAGAGTGAGAGAGACAGACAGACAGAGACAGAGACGATGTATTGTAGACACAAGTTTACACCCACTGTAAACAGCCGTTATACAGAGGAAACCGTACAACACACATTATTATTAGAGGGTTGAGAGGCGGGACCAAAGAGCCAAAGCTCAACCTCCCCCGCAAGCACAACTAGACGAGTACACGTTCACAGATAAGCCTAAAACAACACAAACACAGCCTCCAACACCTGGCAGTTGTAACACAAGACATATTCACCATAACCTACAACCAAACACAAGAATTAACACACAACTCCAAGGAAATTGAGCTCCTTCATTCGCATATAAATTAGTACAGTCCACTTGTACCACATCCTGTAACCCTGTAACCACAGAGTTCCACAGAGCCAAAAATCCTCCCTTTACTCTATAACTCTACAGAGCACACGATACGCTCTGGCAAAATGACACAAGTTACTGTGAGAAATTGCGACTCACAAATATCGCCGTTTTCTGTGGATCGCTGGGTGAGGTTAGGTAGGTGGCTTGGGTTGGTATATTTCCGGTTACGATAGCACGTTGTATTTTGCCTGTAGTGGCAATTCAAGAGAACAGGTTGAACACTGCAGCGTGATAATAGGCCAGGCTCTCTCCAAGCCAATTAGGCTGTAAATGAGCCTTCGTAATTGATGGAATTCCTGCTTTGGCCAATCAGAATTATCATTAATTTCTTATCTTATCATTGGCTACAAGTCATGTTATCTGCTCAACCCGTTCTCGTACTTGCTTATAATCAATATTGGCTTATTAATAAGTGCATATGTGACATACTAATTGTGAATATTTTAGTTTACCTTGAATAGCTTAATAGAAAATACCGACCTCACCTAACCTTCTTAGTATGTTAAGATAAGCATCTTATTACTTCTTAATTACAATTATTACTTAACCTATACCTATATTGATATTACAGTTTTATAAAAATAATAAAACAAAACCAAAATATTTAAATAAATTGTAAAGTAACTCAAGATATTGTCAAATATTGTATACAATCTCTTTTGTTTAATAAAACTGAAAAAGA
Source organism: Procambarus clarkii (assembly GCF_020424385.1). Taxonomy (NCBI): domain Eukaryota; kingdom Metazoa; phylum Arthropoda; class Malacostraca; order Decapoda; family Cambaridae; genus Procambarus; species Procambarus clarkii. The sequence goes on from NC_059637.1 coordinate 6,694,575, forward strand.
AATTCTTAATATGAAAACTGGTGTTTAGCAAATCTATAGGAAGAGTTTGTACCTTATAAACAAAATATAACTTGGCATATACCACATATGTACTTATTAATCAGCCAAATAGTGACTACAAGCAATAAGTCATATATGTACTGTCTTGTGCGAGAGCGGGTTGATCTGCTACAGGATGTGACGTCAAACCCCATTTATCGTTGTCGTGTTCTGTCAAAAACTGTCTACATATTAAATGTAAAAAAAAAACATTAAATTTTTTTTTTATCTCGTAATTAAATAATTGTACCTTAAAAGTGTACCTTGAAAAAGTGTACCTTGAAAAAGTGTACCTTAATACACAAAATGATACTACAAGGGTACAGCACAATATCCCTTCTCTCTATGGTACCCGAGTACCGTGGTACTCAGGTACTCCGGTAACTAGGTACATGTTGGGTACTATGGTACGTCTACGGTACAATGATACGTCTACGGTACAATGGTACGTCTACGGTACAATGATACGTCTACGGTACACTGGTACGTCTACGGTACAATGATACGTCTACGGTACAATGATACGTCTACGGTACAATGATACGTCTACGGTACAATGGTACGTCTACGGTACAATGGTACGTCTACGGTACAATGATACGTCTACGGTACAATGGTACGTCTACGGTACAATGATACGTCTACGGTACACTGGTACGTCTACGGTACAATGATACGTCTACGGTACAATGATACGTCTACGGTACAATGGTACGTCTACGGTACAATGATACGTCTACGGTACAATGGTACGTCTTAAGGAAATGTAAGCCTATAAAAATGAAAAAAGTCATTCATGGAACTGTAGCACATTGATGAATGTTAATTAATTCAAAAATCTTTCCATTAAATAATTAACAATTCCCAATTGAAATGTTTTTAATATCAAAATATCTCTAATTACAAATTAATTTCAATTATTCAATTGATTTTTTACACATAGCTAATTTTGTTTACTATCAATCTGAATATAATTTTTTAACACATTAACAAAATAAATTTGTTAACAAATTTAGTTATAATAGTGATTTACTCCTCAGCCAATAGGCCTAGACCCATCTACTTGGACTGGTCAGTGTAGCATAGACCTAGCATCTTGCGGGTCTGAATTCGATCCCCGATGGTGTAAGTGACTGGGTACTGTTCCGTCCCTCAGTTCTGTCCTCTCCTATCCTGTTCTCCTATCCTTTCAAAGCAAAGCTTAGTGCTTTCCTCTCAGCAAAATACAAAGATACTTCACTGTATTTGTTCCTAATATGCTGAAATAATATTGTGTATGAATGAAATAGTGTAAATATCTCATTTAAAACAGTGTCTTTGTAAAACACTGAGCTCGCGTTTGAGTGGTAAACAATATGTAAATATTTACTCGTAAATAACCCATTCTATTCACCAACTCATTCACAAAACTAATGCATTCGTAAATGCGAGTCACGAAGACGCTGTCAGACTTCACGCTCCAGTAATTGTTGTGTGACAGCCTAGGGTCATGTGACCTCTTGGTGGGTGAGAGAGAGAGAGAGAGTGAGTGAGAGAGAGAGAGAGAGAGAGAGAGAGAGAGAGAGAGAGAGAGAGAGAGAGAGAGAGAGAGAGAGAGAGAGAGAGAGAGAGAGAGAGAGAGAGAGAGAGAGAGAGAGAGACGTAGGTGGTCCTTATAAGACATAATAATGAAGCTAACTGCAGAAGGCTTATTGGCCCATACGAGGCAGCTCCTATTGGTCCATACGAGGCAGCTCCTATTGGCCCATACGAGGCAGCTCCTATTGGTCCATACGAGGCAGCTCCTATTGGTCCATACGAGGCAGCTCCTATTGGTCCATACGAGGCAGCTCCTATTGGACCATACGAGGCAGCTGCTATTGGTCCATACGAGGCAGTTCCTATTGGTCCATACGAGGCAGCTCCTATTGGTCCATACGAGGCAGCTGCTATTGGTCCATACGAGGCAGCTGCTATTGGACCATACGAGGCAGCTCCTATTGGTCCATACGAGGCAGCTCCTATTGGTCCATACGAGGCAGCTGCTATTGGTCCATACGAGGCAGCTGCTATTGGTCCATATGAGGCAGCTGCTATTGGACCATACGAGGCAGCTGCTATTGGACCATACGAGGCAGCTCCTATTGGTCCATACGAGGCAGCTGCTATTGGTCCATACGAGGCAGCTACTATTGGTCCATACGAGGCAGCTGCTATTGGACCATACGAGGCAGCTGCTATTGGTCCATACGAGGCAGCTCCTATTGGTCCATACGAGGCAGCTCCTATTGGTCCATACGAGGCAGCTGCTATTGGTCCATACGAGGCAGCTGCTATTGGTCCATACGAGGCAGCTGCTATTGGTCCATACGAGGCAGCTGCTATTGGACCATACGAGGCAGCTGCTATTGGTCCATACGAGGCAGCTGCTATTGGACCATACGAGGCAGCTGCTATTGGACCATACGAGGCAGCTCCTATTGGTCCATACGAGGCAGCTCCTATTGGTCCATACGAGGCAGCTCCTATTGGTCCATACGAGGCAGCTGCTATTGGTCCATACGAGGCAGCTCCTATTGGTCCATACGAGGCAGCTCCTATTGGTCCATACGAGGCAGCTCCTATTGGTCCATACGAGGCAGCTCCTATTGGTCCATACGAGGCAGCTCCTATTGGTCCATACGAGGCAGCTCCTATTGGTCCATACGAGGCAGCTCCTATTGGTCCATACGAGGCAGCTCCTATTGGTCCACACGAGGCCGCTCCTATTGGTCCACACGAGGCAGCTGCTATTGGTCCATACGAGGCAGCTGCTATTGGACCATACGAGGCAGCTCCTATTGGTCCATACGAGGCAGCTCCTATTGGTCCATACGAGGCAGCTGCTATTGGTCCATACGAGGCAGCTGCTATTGGTCCATACGAGGCAGCTGCTATTGGTCCATACGAGGCAGCTCCTATTGGTCCATACGAGGCAGCTCCTATTGGTCCATACGAGGCAGCTCCTATTGGTCCACACGAGGCCGCTCCTATTGGTCCACACGAGGCAGCTGCTATTGGTCCATACGAGGCAGCTGCTATTGGACCATACGAGGCAGCTCCTATTGGTCCATACGAGGCAGCTCCTATTGGTCCATACGAGGCAGCTGCTATTGGTCCATACGAGGCAGCTGCTATTGGTCCATACGAGGCAGCTGCTATTGGTCCATACGAGGCAGCTGCTATTGGTCTATACGAGGCAGCTCCTATTGGTCCATACGAGGCAGCTGCTATTTACATCCACTTCTAGAATATCCAGAAGTGGACATAAACAGCTGTACCCGCCAGCCTTGCACCTGTTGCCTTAAAAGGTCATTTCCCCAAAGTTCGAATTCTTTGTCGACTCTGACCTTCGTGTATGGAGGAGGATGATGATGAAGATTAAGGCACCCAAAAGGTGGCTCGGGCATGAATAGCCCGTAAGTGGTGGCCCTTTTGAGCCATTACCAGTATCAAGAGCTGATACTGGAGATCTGTGGAGGTGCGACTGCACCCTGCGTGACGGGAGATGTCTCCCGTCGACCAAATGGAATGGAGGAGACCTGATACCCATCCTAACAACCCCGAGCAAGGAAACATCTTTGAATTGTCTGAACAACACACTTTAGCAAAGGACATCGAAGCGCGTCGTTCGTTAGAAACTTTCACTTTGAGGACACGACGCATGCGCATGGAGAGAGAGAGAGAGAGAGAGAGAGGGGGGGGGGGTGAAAGAAGTCGTGAAGGCTTCGTAGTCACGCTCTGATACTTTATCGTTAACCATCTCCCTCGTTAAACGCGAGAGGAGCAATTCCTTGTTCCCGTGATTCAGTTTATGTCGCTAATCTTGCATTGTTGTCTGCGTCTTGAAGTTCGGAATGCCGGTTCGGATCGGATGTTCGGATGCCGGATCGACCCCGCTGGTCTCAATAGGTCGTGTTTTTTACGTTATCAAACGTTATTCTCCCGTTATCTTTTAGTCAACGTAACTTGTTAAGAAAATTCACGGCTCGCGCGCACACATTATTTAAGACATCAGACTCGATAGGTTAGGTGGGTTGATTAGGTTTGTACGTTGCTAATTAGGGAGCAGGTCGACCGAGCGGACAGCACGCTGGGCTTGTGATCCTGTGGTCCCGGGTTCGATCCCTGGCGCCGGCGAGAAACAATGGGCAGAGTTTCTTTCACCCTATGCCCCTGTTACCTAGCAGTAAAATAGGTACCTGGGTGTTAGTCAGCTGTCACGGGCTGCTTCCTGGGGGTGGAGGCCTGGTCGAGGACCGGGCCGCGGGGACACTAAAGCCCCGAAATCATCTCAAGATAACCTCAAGATAGATGAATAGTTCAGGCAATTTTGTAAATCTCTAAATGTATTCATATATTTGTATAAACCTTTGTGTATTCACCTAGTTGTGTTTGCGGGGGTTGAGCTTTGGCTCTTTGGTCCCGCCTCTCAACTGTCAATTCAACTGATGTACAGGTTCCTGAGCCTACTGGGCTCAGGAACACTGGGCTCTTACTGGGCTGTGTGTACTCATCTATATAGTGTGTGTGTGTGTGTGTGTGTGTGTGTGTGTGTGTGTGTGTGTGTGTGTGTGTGTGTGTGTGTGTGTGTGTGTGTGTGTGTGTGTGTGTGTGTGTGTGTGTGTGTGTGTGTGTGTGTGTGTGCGTGCAGGATCGAGCTCTTAGGCACCGCCTTTCTAAGCGTTTGTCGTTTAATGTACACACTCTCGACCTATTTTCCCTATTTTATGTACTATAAATTGCGCACACTAGCAAACACAATTGGGTGAACACACACACACACACACACACACACACACACACACACACACACACACACACACACACACACACACACACACACACACACAGGTTCAAAGATTTGCCACCAGACTAGTACCCGAGCTGAGAGGTATGAGCTACGAGGAGAGACTACGGGAATTAAACCTTACTTCGCTGGAAGACAGAAGAGTTAGGGGGGACATGATCACCACATTCAAGATTCTCAAGGGAATTGATAGGGTAGATAAAGACAGGCTATTTAACACAAGGGGCACACGCACAAGGGGACACAGGTGGAAACTGAGCGCCCAAATGAGCCACAGAGATATTAGAAAGAACTTTTTTTAGTGCCAGAGTGGTTGACAAATGGAATGCATTAGGAAGTGATGTGGTGGAGGCTGACTCCATACACAGTTTCAAGTGTAGATATGATAGAGCCCAATAGGCTCAGGAATATGTATATCTGTTGATTGACGGTTGAGAGGCGGGACCAAAAAGCCAGAGCTCAACCCCCGCAAGCACAACTAGGTGAGTACAACTAGGTGAGTACACACACACACACACACAAAGTGGGGGGATGGGGTTAGACACTTTGACATCACTTTAGAACTACGGATAACCTTGTTTACCTCAGCAGGTAATCCGAGATATCTTTAGTACATCGCATATCTGATCCGAGTTGCACATTGCACCGAGATAAAGGGAACTGGTCCAGTTTTGTTGCTGACCCCTGACCCCTGACCCCTGACCTGTGACCCGTTCTGCCACGGATGCAAGTCAATTCCGGTCAGTACCAATTGACCTTGAACTGACCACATGGGGGGAATTCCTGAGGTGATATCTTAAGTAGTATAGCATGTGTGTGTGTGTGGTGTTATCAAGTGATTAACACCGACGCAGTAATTTGAGAATCAACTTGATCTTCCGAGACTTAGAGTTTTGAGAGGCTAGAAGTGCATGGAGACAGGCAGGGAAGCTGGCCCGGGACTCTGGGATTACGGCTCTTGGGGGTGTGTGGGGAGATATGTATATACTTGTGAGTATCTTTATTTGTTTTTATCTTAATCTTTATTTTTATCTTTATCTTTATAAAGTAGTGTTTAACTTTCCCTTATCTTGCGTAGTGCCATCAATACGGTAGTGAAGATAAGTGATAATGACATTAATATATCTAGATATGAAGATATATTGACATATAGTTACAGATATGAAGACACTGATATATAATCACTTCAAGGTCAACACAGGTGACCTTGACCTAACTACAGACAACACGACAGAAGACCTTAAACTCTTCCCTGCCCTCCTCCTCACACTCACTAACTACCCGATCACCAGGACCATTATTTCGCCAAGCAGTTACGAAACCCATACATCTTTCCTTCGTCACAACAACCTTGTTTACGTATATTAAACAGTTTATGACCTCTAAAGCACTTGGGTTGCACAATATCCATGGTTATTAACTGTTTAATAGATGTAAACAAAGACTTTGTGATTAAGGAACGAGTAGAGGTTATTTAAGTGGTTGATTAATCCTACCTACAGTGCCACGACCCTCCCTGAAGCCTGATTAATCCTAGCTACACTGCCACGACTCTCCCTGAAGCCTGATTAATCCTACCTACAGTGCCACGACCCTCCCTGAAGCTTGATTAATCCTAGCCACAGTGTGACGACCCTCCCTGAAGCCTGATTAATCCTAGCCACAGTGTGACGACCCTCCCTGAAGCTTGATTAATCCTAGCCACAGTGTGACGACCCTCCCTGAAGCTTGATTAATCCTAGCCACAGTGTGACGACCCTCCCTGAAGCTTGATTAATCCTAGCCACAGTGTGACGACCCTCCCTGAAGCTTGATTAATCCTAGCTACAGTTCCACGACCCTCCCTGAAGCTTGATTAATCCTACCTACAGTGGCACGACCCTCCCTGAAGCTTGATTAATCCTACCTACAGTGCCACGACCCTCCATGAAGCTTGATTAATCCTACCTACAGTGTGACGACCCTCCCTGAAGCTTGATTAATCCTACCTACAGTGCCACGACCCTCCATGAAGCTTGATTAATCCTACCTACAGTGCCACGACCCTCCCTGAAGCCTGATTAATCCTAGCTACACTGCCACGACTCTCCCTGAAGCTTGATTAATCCTACCTACAGTGGCACGACCCTCCCTCAAGCCTGATTAATCCTACCTACAGTGCCACGACCCTCCCTGAAGCTTGATTAATCCTACCTACAGTGCCACAACTCTCCCTGAAACCTGATTAATCCTAGCTACAGTGCCACGACCCTTCCTGAAGCTTGATTAATCCTACCTACAGTGCCACGACTCTCCCTGAAGCTTGATTAATCCTACCTACAGTGCCACGACTCTCCCTGAAGCTTGATTAATCCTACCTACAGTGCCACGACTCTCCCTGAAGCTTGATTAATCCTACCTACAGTGCCACGACCCTCCCTGAAGCGTGATTAATCCTACCTACAGTGCCACGACTCTCCCTGAAGCTTGATTAATCCTAATTACAGTGCCACGACTCTCCCTGAAGCCTGATTAATCCTAGCTACAGTGCCACGACCCTCCCTGAAGCTTGATTAATCCTACCAACAGTGCCACGACCCTCCCTGAAGCCTGATTAATCCTACCTACAGTGCCACGACCCTCCCTGAAGCGTGATTAATCCTACCTACAGTGCTACGACCCTTCCTGAAGCGTGATTAATCCTACCTACAGTGCTACGACCCTTTCTGAAGCGTGATTAATCCTACCTATAGTGCCACGACCCTCCATGAAGCCTGATTAATCCTACCAACAGTGCCACGACCCTCCCTGAAGCCTGATTAATCCTACCTACAGTGCCACGACCTTCCCTGAAGCTTGATTAATCCTACCTACAGTGCCACGACCCTCCCTGAAGCTTGATTAATCCTACCTACAGTGCTACGACCCTCCCTGAAGCTTGATTAATCCTACCTACAGTGCCACGACCCTCCCTGAAGCTTGATTAATCCTTCCTACAGTGCCACGACCCTCCCTGAAGCTTGATTAATCCTTCCTACAGTGCCACGACCCTCCCTGAAGCTTGATTAATCCTACCTACAGTGCCACGACCCTCCCTGAAGCTTAATTAATCCTACCTACAGTGCCACGACCCACCCTGAAGCCTGATTAATCCTACTCACAGTGCCACGACCCACCCTGAAGCTTGATTAATCCTCCCTACAGTGCCACGACCCACCCTGAAGCCTGATTAATCCTACCTACAGTGCCACGACCCTCCCTGAAGCCTGATTAAACCTACATACAGTTCCAGGACCCTCCCTGAAGCCTGATTAATCCTACCTACAGTGCCACGACCCTCCCTGAAGCCTGATTAATCCTACCTACAGTGCCACGACCCTCCCTGAAGCCTGATTAATCCTACCTACAGTGCTACGACCCTACCTGAAGCTAGCCACTCGTCACCTGTCCCCAATGAACGTCCCTAGTTTTCCCCAAATTACTCAACCACTGACTCAGCTTCAGCAACTCAAGCCTGACGTTCCCGAAACACAGATTTTCAAGTGTTGCAGCTTCACCTGCCGTGTCACTCCCCGGTGTTCCTACACATGACTCTTGGCTTCCAGTGTTCGTGTGATCAACGGCCTTGACGTTCGAATGGCTGCATTAATGCGTTAGCATTTCGTACGGTCAGGGGGTCGCGTTGATGACAGGGCGTCCGAGTGTGTGCGGGAGTCTGGTTTGGCAACGATGTGCAGTATGCAAATCAGGCCAGAGTGACGTAGCGATTTGTTGTGGGAAATGGGACCCCAGACGGAGATCTGCTAGTGTGGGAGGCATTGGCGCTGTGGGCAGTGGGAAGATCATGCGTTGGGATGTGTTAGGGTGTGCATTGGGATGTGCTGGGCTAGGGCATTGGAATATGCTAGGCTGTGCATTGGAATATGCTAGGCCATCCATCAAGCTATACAACATCATTCATTACATCTGGTTACATAATCAGAGACGAAAATTTTCCAAACCTGTACAAAAACATGTGAATATAATCCTCCATTTCGTATCCCCTTATTTCCTTTCACCTCATGCACCTTACCTATAACCTAAAACAACAACAACAACAACAACAACAACTGGTTCGCGTTATAGATGATACAGGACATTGCACAAGCGCATTCACAGCATAGATAGCCCCTCTAGGTATGCTAGTGTCTTTGTTGACAGTTGAAGACAGTGCTAGTGTCTTTGTTGACAGTTGGAGACAATGCTAGTGTCTTTGTTGACAGTTGAAGACAGTGCTAGTGTCTTTGTTGACAGTTGAAGACAGTGCTAGTGTCTTTGTTGACAGTTGAAGACAGTGCTAGTGTCTTTGTTGACAGTTGAAGACAGTGCTAGTGTCTTTGTTGACAGTTGAAGACAGTGCTAGTGTCTTTGTTGACAGTTGGAGACAATGGTAGTGTCTTTGTTGACAGTTGAAGACAATGGTAGTGTCTTTGCTGACAGTTGGAGACAATGGTAGTGTCTTTGTTGACAGTTGGAGACAATGGTAGTGTCTTTGTTGACAGTTGAAGACAATGGTAGTGTCTTTGCTGACAGTTGGAGACAATGGTAGTGTCTTTGTTGACAGTTGATGACAATGGTAGTGTCTTTGTTGACAGTTGAAGACAGTGCTAGTGTCTTTGTTGACAGTTGAAGACAATGCTAGTGTCTTTGTTGACAGTTGAAGACAATGGTAGTGTCTTTGCTGACAGTTGGAGACAATGGTAGTGTCTTTGTTGACAGTTGGAGACAATGGTAGTGTCTTTGTTGACAGTTGATGACAATGGTAGTGTCTTTGTTGACAGTTGATGACAATGGTAGTGTCTTTGTTGACAGTTGAAGACAATGCTAGTGTCTTTGTTGACAGTTGAAGACAGTGCTAGTGTCTTTGTTGACAGTTGAAGACAATGCTAGTGTCTTTGTTGACAGTTGAAGACAATGCTAGTGTCTTTGTTGACAGTTGATGACAATGCTAGTGTCTTTGTTGACAGTTGATGACAATGCTAGTGTCTTTGTTGACAGTTGAAGACAATGCTAGTGTCTTTGTTGACAGTTGATGACAATGCTAGTGTCTTTGTTGACAGTTGATGACAATGCTAGTGTCTTTGTTGACAGTTGGACAGAGCCAACGAGGCTGAAAGATTTTGGACAGTACTGTCATTTTCTCTGGTTGTTTAGCTCTATAATGACGATATTGATAATGAGTATGGTGAGGAGAGTCATCAGGATGATGATATAGCGATGGTGTGCAAACTTTCTATATAAGTTTATATCAACAGATATAAACCTCAGCCTGCACCCCTCAACCTGTACCCTCAGCCTGTACCCTCAGCCTGCACCCTCAGCCTGCACCCTCAGCCTGCACCCTTAGCCTGTACCCTCAACCTGTACCGTCAGCCTGCACCCTCAGCCTGTACCCTCAACCTGTACCGTCAGCCTGTACCCTCAGCTTGCACCCTCAGCCTGCACCCTCAGCCTGTACCCTCAGCCTGCACCCTCAGCCTGCACCCTCAGCCTGTACCCTCAGCCTGTACCCTCAGCCTGCACCCTCAGCCTGCACCCTCAGCCTGTACCCTCAGCCTGTACCCTCAACCTGCACCCTCAACCTGTACCCTCAACCTGTACCCTCAGCCTGTACCCTCAGCCTGTACCCTCAACCTGCACCCTCAGCCTGCACCCTCAGCCTGCAACCTCAGCCTAAACCCTCAGTCTGTACCCTCAACCTGTACCCTCAGCCTGTACCCTCAGCCTGTACCCTCAGCCAGTACCCTCAACCTGCACCCTCAACCTGCACCCTCAACCTGCACCCTCAACCTGCACCCTCAGCCTGCAACCTCAGCCTACACCCTCAGCCTGTACCCTCAGCCTGCACCCTCAGCCTGCACCCTCAGCCTACACCCTCAGCCTGTACCCTCAACCTGTACCCTCAACCTGCACCCTCAGCCTGCACCCTCAGCCTGTACCCTCAGCCTACACCCTCAGCCTGTACCCTCAGCCTACACCCTCAGCCTGTACCCTCAGCCTGTACCCTCAGCCTGTACCCTCAGCCTGCACCCTCAGCCTACACCCTCAGCCTGTACTCTCAGCCTGCACCCTCAGCCTACACCCTCAGCCTGCACCCTCAGCCTGCACCCTCAGCCTGCACCCTCAGCCTGCACCCTCAGCCTGCACCCTCAGCCTGCACCCTCAGCCTGTACCCTCAGCCTGTACCCTCAGCCTGCACCCTCAGCCTGCACCATCAGCCTACACCCTCAGCCTGCACCCTCAGCCTACACACGTCAGCCTGCACCCTCAGCCTACACCCTCAGCCTGTACCCTCAGTCTACACCCTCAGATGAGAGAAAGACTCTCTCTCTCTCTCTCTCCCTCTCCCTCCCTCTCTCAGCTCTGGGGTTATTACTTACGCTATGCGTATGAGAGCGTGACGCAACAGCGGAGGGGGGATGAAACAGTATGACGCAAGCCCTGCGTCATATTGTCACGCCGACGCACGCAACTCTCGGCTCTTTTGTGTACACAACCACCTGAGTAGCCGCCTTAGTCACGAACGGCTGGCGCTTGAGTGACAACGGGAGTGACAACAGGAGAGGGACAACGGAGAGTAACAACGGGAGAGTGACAACGGGAGAGTAACAACGGGAGAGTAACAACGGGGGTGACAACGGGGGTGACAACGGGGGGTGACAACGGGGGTGACAACGGGGGTGACATCGGTGGAGTAACAACGGGAGAGTGACAACAGGAGAGTTACAACGGGAGAATAACTGGTTTCGTAGCCAAACTTCAATACATTCTTCAACAGCAACTTAGCAGAGGTGCGTATCCTAGCTGCCTTACCTTGTACTACTAGTCCGGGGATCAATGTAACCGCGGCCCGGTCTTCCGACCAAAATTTTTCACGAATTTATGACGTCCAACAAGCGTTTAACAGAGCGAATTGGTGGTGATAGTTCCTTTATAAGACCCGCATCAACTAGGCCTATGGTAATTATATACCCGTTCTCACACACCATCTATAGGCCCAAGAGTCCACTACGGGCTCGCCATAGGCCGTGCTGCTTGGAATTTTTTTATCCCGTGTAGCGAATCTTAAACAACAACTTATAGGCCTACACAACTAGGCCTTCTTCTTCTTGAGGTTATCATGAGATGATTTCGGGGCTTTTAGTGTCCCCGCGGCCCGGTCCTCGACCAGGCCTCCACCCCCAGGAAGCAGCCCGTGACAGCTGACTAACACCCAGGTACCTATTTTACTGCTAGGTAACAGGGGCATAGGGTGAAAGAAACTCTGCCCATTGTTTCTGGCGGGCGCCTGGGATCGAACCCAGGACCACAGGATCACAAGTCCAGCGTGCTGTCCGCTCGGCCGACCGTTCAACTTTGTGCTTCAAACTGTGCTTCACGCAGTGCTTCAAGCTGCCTGCCATCGTGACGCAGCATTGCGTCTCAGGGAAAGCATGGCATGCAAATTGAGAGTCAGAAATGTCTGGTTGATCAGCTAGAAATTCAATGTACATTTAGCCCAAAACTTGCTGGTTCGTGTATGGTGACCTACTGGTCCGTGTATGGTGACCCACTGGTCCGTGTATGGTGACCTACTGGTCCGTGTATGGTGACCCACTGGTCCGTGTATGGTGACCTACTGGTCCGTGTATGGTGACCTGCTGGACCGTGTATGGTGACCTACTGGTCCGTGTATGGTGACCTACTGGTCCGTGTATGGTGACCTGCTGGACGGTGTATGGTGACCTGCTGGACGGTGTATGGTGACCTGCTGGACGGTGTATGGTGACCTGCTGGTCCGTGTATGGTGACCTGCTGGACGGTGTATGGTGACCCACTGGTCCGTGTATGGTGACCCACTGGTCCGTGTATGGTGACCTGCTGGACGGTGTATGGTGACCTACTGGTCCGTGTATGGTGACCCACTGGTCCGTGTATGGTGACCTGCTGGTCCGTGTATGGTGACCTGCTGGACCGTGTATGGTGACCTGCTGGACGGTGTATGGTGACCTGCTGGACGGTGTATGGTGACCTACTGGTCCGTGTATGGTGACCCACTGGTCCGTGTATGGTGACCTGCTGGACGGTGTATGGTGACCTACTGGTCCGTGTATGGTGACCCACTGGTCCGTGTATGGTGACCTGCTGGACGGTGTATGGTGACCTGCTGGACGGTGTATGGTGACCTACTGGTCCGTGTATGGTGACCTGCTGGACCGTGTATGGTGACCTACTGGTCCGTGTATGGTGACCTGCTGGTCCGTGTATGGTGACCCACTGGTCCGTGTATGGTGACCTGCTGGACGGTGTATGGTGACCTGCTGGACGGTGTATGGTGACCTACTGGTCCGTGTATGGTGACCTGCTGGTCCGTGTATGGTGACCTGCTGGACGGTGTATGGTGACCTACTGGTCCGTGTATGGTGACCCACTGGTCCGTGTATGGTGACCTGCTGGACGGTGTATGGTGACCTGCTGGACGGTGTATGGTGACCTACTGGTCCGTGTATGGTGACCTGCTGGACCGTGTATGGTGACCTACTGGTCCGTGTATGGTGACCTGCTGGTCCGTGTATGGTGACCTACTGGTCCGTGTATGGTGACCTGCTGGTCCGTGTATGGTGACCTGCTGGTCCGTGTATGGTGACCTGCTGGTCCGTGTATGGTGACCTACTGGTCCGTGTATGGTGACCTGCTGGACCGTGTATGGTGACCTGCTGGTCCGTGTATGGTGACCTACTGGTCCGTGTATGGTGACCTGCTGGTCCGTGTATGGTGACCTGGTCCGTGTATGGTGACCTGCTGGACGGTGTATGGTGACCTACTGGTCCGTGTATGGTGACCTGCTGGACGGTGTATGGTGACCTGCTGGACGGTGTATGGTGACCTGCTGGACGGTGTATGGTGACCTACTGGACCGTGTATGGTGACCCACTGGTCCGTGTATGGTGACCCACTGGACCGTGTATGGTGACCCACTGGTCCGTGTATGGTGACCCACTGGTCCGTGTATGGTGACCTACTGGTCCGTGTATGGTGACCTGCTGGTCCGTGTATGGTGACCTGCTGGTTCGTGTATGGTGACCTACTGGTCCGTGTATGGTGACCTACTGGACCGTGTATGGTGACCCACTGGTCCGTGTATGGTGACCCACTGGACCGTGTATGGTGACCCACTGGTCCGTGTATGGTGACCCACTGGTCCGTGTATGGTGACCTACTGGTCCGTGTATGGTGACCTACTGGTCCGTGTATGGTGACCTACTGGTCCGTGTATGGTGACCTGCTGGTCCGTGTATGGTGACCTGCTGGTCCGTGTATGGTGACCTACTGGTCCGTGTATGGTGACCTACTGGTCCGTGTATGGTGACCTACTGGTCCGTGTATGGTGACCTACTGGTCCGTGTATGGTGACCTACTGGTCCGTGTATGGTGACCTACTGGTTCGTGTATGGTGACCTACTGGTCCGTGTATGGTGACCTGCTGGTCCCTGTATGGTGACCTACTGGTCCGTGTATGGTGACCTACTGGTCCGTGTATGGTGACCTGCTGGTCCGTGTATGGTGACCTACTGGTCCGTGTATGGTGACCTACTGGTCCGTGTATGGTGACCTGCTGGTCCGTGTATGGTGACCTGCTGGTCCGTGTATGGTGACCCCCTGGTCCGTGTATGGTGACCTGCTGGTTCGTGTATGGTGACCTACTGGTCCGTGTATGGTGACCTGCTGGACGGTGTATGGTGACCTACTGGTCCGTGTATGGTGACCTACTGGTTCGTGTATGGTGACCTGCTGGACCGTGTATGGTGACCTACTGGTCCGTGTATGGTGACCTGCTGGACCGTGTATGGTGACCTACTGGTCCGTGTATGGTGACCTACTGGTTCGTGTATGGTGACCTGCTGGACCGTGTATGGTGACCTACTGGTCCGTGTATGGTGACCTGCTGGTTCGTGTATGGTGACCTACTGGTCCGTGTATGGTGACCTACTGGTCCGTGTATGGTGACCTACTGGACCGTGTATGGTGACCTGCTGGTCCGTGTATGGTGACCTGCTGGTCCGTGTATGGTGACCTGGACCGTGTATGGTGACCTGGACCGTGTATGGTGACCTGGACCGTGTATGGTGACCTGGACCGTGTATGGTGACCTGGACCGTGTATGGTGACCTGGACCGTGTATGGTGACCTGGACCGTGTATGGTGACCTGGACCGTGTATGGTGACCTGGACCGTGTATGGTGACCTGCTGGACCGTGTATGGTGACCTACTCGTTCGTGTATGGTGACCTACTGGTCCGAGTATGGTGACCTACTGGTCCGAGTATGGTGACCTGCTGGTCCGTGTATGGTGACCTACTGGTCCGTGTATGGTGACCTACTGGTCCGTGTATGGTGACCTACTGGTCCGTGTATGGTGATCTGGACCGTGTATGGCTCCGTGACAAGGCTTGTCACAATATTGCCAAAGATGACATCTAAAACTAAAGGTCGTGTCGTTGACAGAGATGACAAGGGTCGTCACGGCGCCGTGACAGAGACACGGGTGGACAAGGCGCCGTGACAGACACGGGTGGACAAGGCACCGTGACAGAGACACGGGTGGACAAGGCACCGTGACAGAGACACGGGTGGACAAGGCGCCGTGACAGACACGGGTGGACAAGGCACCGTGACAGAGACACGGGTGGACAAGGCGCCGTGACAGACACGGGTGGACAAGGCACCGTGACAGAGACACGGGTGGACAAGGCGCCGTGACAGAGACACGGGTGGACAAGGCACCGTGACAGAGACACGGGTGGACAAGGCACCGTGGGAGAGACACGGGTGGACAAGGCACCGTGACAGACACGGGTGGACAAGGCACCGTGACAGACACGGGTGGACAAGGCACCGTGACAGAGACACGGGTGGACAAGGCGCCGTGACAGAGACACGGGTGGACAAGGCACCGTGACAGAGACACGGGTGGACAAGGCACCGTGGGAGAGACACGGGTGGACAAGGCACCGTGACAGACACGGGTGGACAAGGCGCCGTGACAGACACGGGTGGACAAGGCACCGTGACAGAGACACGGGTGGACAAGGCACCGTGACAGAGACACGGGTGGACAAGGCGCCGTGACAGACACGGGTGGACAAGGCACCGTGACAGAGACACGGGTGGACAAGGCGCCGTGACAGAGACACGGGTGGACAAGGCACCGTGACAGAGACACGGGTGGACAAGGCACCGTGGGAGAGACACGGGTGGACAAGGCACCGTGACAGACACGGGTGGACAAGGCACCGTGACAGAGACACGGGTGGACAAGGCACCGTGACAGAGACACGGGTGGACAAGGCGCCGTGACAGACACGGGTGGACAAGGCACCGTGACAGAGACACGGGTGGACAAGGCGCCGTGACAGAGACACGGGTGGACAAGGCACCGTGACAGAGACACGGGTGGACAAGGCACCGTGGGAGAGACACGGGTGGACAAGGCACCGTGACAGAGACACGGGTGGACAAGGCGCCGTGACAGAGACACGGGTGGACAAGGCACCGTGACAGAGACACGGGTGGACAAGGCGCCGTGGGAGAGACACGGGTGGACAAGGCACCGTGACAGAGACACGGGTGGACAAGGCGCCGTGACAGACACGGGTGGACAAGGCACCGTGACAGAGACACGGGTGGACAAGGCACCGTGACAGAGACACGGGTGGACAAGGCGCCGTGACAGACACGGGTGGACAAGGCACCGTGACAGAGACACGGGTGGACAAGGCGCCGTGACAGAGACACGGGTGGACAAGGCACCGTGACAGAGACACGGGTGGACAAGGCACCGTGGGAGAGACACGGGTGGACAAGGCACCGTGACAGACACGGGTGGACAAGGCACCGTGACAGAGACACGGGTGGACAAGGCACCGTGACAGAGACACGGGTGGACAAGGCACCGTGACAGAGACACGGGTGGACAAGGCACCGTGGGAGAGACACGGGTGGACAAGGCACCGTGACAGACACGGGTGGACAAGGCACCGTGACAGAGACACGGGTGGACAAGGCACCGTGACAGAGACACGGGTGGACAAGGCGCCGTGGGAGAGACACGGGTGGACAAGGCGCCGTGACAGAGACACGGGTGGACAAGGCGCCGTGACAGACACGGGTGGACAAGGCACCGTGACAGAGACACGGGTGGACAAGGCACCGTGACAGAGACACGGGTGGACAAGGCGCCGTGACAGAGACACGGGTGGACAAGGCGCCGTGGGAGAGACACGGGTGGACAAGGCGCCGTGACAGAGACACGGGTGGACAAGGCGCCGTGACAGAGACAGAGACACGGGTGGACAAGGCGCCGTGACAGAGACACGGGTGGACAAGGCACCGTGACAGAGACACGGGTGGACAAGGCACCGTGACAGAGACACGGGTGGACAAGGCACCGTGACAGAGACACGGGTGGACAAGGCGCCGTGACAGAGACACGGGTGGACAAGGCACCGTGACAGAGACACGGGTGGACAAGGCGCCGTGACAGAGACACGGGTGGACAAGGCGCCGTGACAGAGACACGGGTGGACAAGGCGCCGTGACAGAGACACGGGTGGACAAGGCACCGTGACAGAGACACGGGTGGACAAGGCACCGTGACAGAGACACGGGTGGACAAGGCACCGTGACAGAGACACGGGTGGACAAGGCACCGTGGGAGAGACACGGGTGGACAAGGCACCGTGACAGAGACACGGGTGGACAAGGCACCGTGACAGAGACACGGGTGGACAAGGCACCGTGGGAGAGACACGGGTGGACAAGGCACCGTGACAGAGACACGGGTGGACAAGGCACCGTGACAGAGACACGGGTGGACAAGGCACCGTGACAGAGACACGGGTGGACAAGGCACCGTGGGAGAGACACGGGTGGACAAGGCACCGTGACAGAGACACGGGTGGACAAGGCACCGTGACAGAGACACGGGTGGACAAGGCACCGTGGGAGAGACACGGGTGGACAAGGCACCGTGACAGAGACACGGGTGGACAAGGCACCGTGACAGAGACACGGGTGGACAAGGCACCGTGGGAGAGACACGGGTGGACAAGGCACCGTGACAGAGACACGGGTGGACAAGGCACCGTGGGAGAGACACGGGTGGACAAGGCACCGTGACAGAGACACGGGTGGACAAGGCACCGTGACAGAGACACGGGTGGACAAGGCACCGTGGGAGAGACACGGGTGGACAAGGCACCGTGACAGAGACACGGGTGGACAAGGCACCATGACAGAGACACGGGTGGACAAGGCACCGTGACAGAGACACGGGTGGACAAGGCACCGTGACAGAGACACGGGTGGACAAGGCACCGTGCGAGAGACACGGGTGGACAAGGCACCGTGACAGAGACACGGGTGGACAAGGCACCGTGACAGAGACACGGGTGGACAATGCACCGTGACAGAGACACGGGTGGACAAGGCGCCGTGACAGACACGGGTGGACAAGGCACCGTGACAGAGAGACGGGTGGACAAGGCACCGTGACAGAGACACGGGTGGACAAGGCACTGTGACAGAGACACGGGTGGACACAACACCGTGACAGAGACACGGGTGGACACAGCACCGTGGGAGAGACACGGGTGGACAAGGCACCGTGACAGAGAGACGGGTGGACAAGGCACCGTGACAGAGACACGGGTGGACAAGGCACCGTGACAGAGACACGGGTGGACAAGGCACTGTGACAGAGACACGGGTGGACAAGGCACCATGACAGAGACACGGGTGGACACAGCACCGTGGGAGAGACACGGGTGGACAAGGCACCGTGACAGAGACACGGGTGGACAAGGCACCGTGGGAGAGACACGGGTGGACAAGGCACCGTGACAGAGAGACGGGTGGACAAGGCACCGTGACAGAGACACGGGTGGACAAGGCACCGTGACAGAGACACGGGTGGACAAGGCACCGTGACAGAGACACGGGTGGACAAGGCACCGTGACAGAGACACGGGTGGACAAGGCACCGTGACAGAGACACGGGTGGACAAGGCACCATGACAGAGACACGGGTGGACAAGGCACCGTGACAGAGAGACGGGTGGACAAGGCACCGTGACAGAGACACGGGTGGACAAGGCACCGTGACAGAGACACGGGTGGACAAGGCACCGTGACAGAGACACGGGTGGACAAGGCACCGTGACAGAGACACGGGTGGACAAGGCACCGTGACAGAGACACGGGTGGACACAGCACCGTGACAGAGACACGGGTGGACAAGGCACCGTGGGAGAGACACGGGTGGACAAGGCACCGTGACAGAGACACGGGTGGACAAGGCACCGTGGGAGAGACACGGGTGGACAAGGCACCGTGACAGAGACACGGGTGGACAAGGCACCGTGGGAGAAGGAGATACACAACCTCTCACTGAAGAATTATATGGCGAAAGACTTAAATATGTAAAAATATGTAAATTTCTGCCGCCACATGTAAGCATGACATGTGATATTTTCCTGAAGGTATTGAGAGGAATGTGTCATTTTCTCTGTGTTTCTGAGCTTGAAGTATATAGCATTTTTTTTATGTATTAGGTTAGGGTTATATGGCCTCCTGGTTTGGATCCCGCTAAGTTATCTTGAGGTTATCTTGAGATGATTTCGGGGCTTTAGTGTCCCCGCGGCCCGGTCCTCGACCAGGCCTGCAGCCCGTGACAGCTGACTAACTCCCAGGTACCTATTTTACTGCTAGGTAACAGGGGCATAGGGTGAAAGAAACTCTGCCCATTGTTTCTCGCCGGCGCCCGGGATCGAACCCGGGACCACAGGATCACAAGTCCAGCGTGCTGTCCGCTCGGCCGACCGGCTCTAAGTTAGGTTAAATAGAGGTTAAAGATTAAATCATGTGTACTAGCCGTCATAAAAAATGAATATAATTTTCAAATCAAAAATCAAAATCATTGCAATGTTTTGATAGTTAAGGAAAGATGTAAAGGTTTCGCAGGTGGATGCTTAAATGTTTGATTAATCCTGGCTTAGGTTTCTAATTATCAAGGGAAAGCACCAAGCCATTACGACTATATAGCAATGGGAAGGGGTCAGGATAAGGATTTGGGATGGGACGGGAGGAAAGGAATGGTGCCCAACCACTTGTGGACGGTCGAGGATTGAACGCCGACCTGCATGAAGCCAGACCATCGCTCTACCGTCCACCCCAAGTTGAATGAAGACCAGCAATTCCCACCCCACCCAGGCTTCGAACCCGGGTCCTAGCGCTGGTGAGAACACACCTAACTGATGGTGTGTTAGATTAGAGAACATAAATAGAGATTAGATCTATTAGAAAACATACCTAATAGATTGTCCCGATGGAAAGAACACAGTATTCAACCCTCTTAAGTCAACTTCGAACCTACGTAGCTCTTGAACCACTGGTGCTATGGAACCATTAATAATTCATAATAATAATTACACTAAAGTGTGTAACTAGCTACCCATAATTGTTACTTAGCTAGTAACAATCGCGTTACACAATCAGTGCTATTATAGTCATGGTAGTTCAGTACTTACTATGGTAATTCACTTTCCTTCCTGAGACATAAAGGGTTCAGGTCCTTAGGCTCATATGTGCCTCTGTAACCTTTTCCACCACCACTCACAGGATGGGTATGGGGTCCACTACCACCCACAGGATGGGTATGGGGTCCACCACCACCCACAGGATGGGTATGGGGTCCACCACCACCCACAGGATGGGTATGGGGTCCACTACCACCCACAGGATGGGTATGGGGTCCACTACCACCCACAGGATGGGTATGGGGTCCACCACCACCCACAGGATGGGTATGGGGTCCACTACCACCCACAGGATGGGTATGGGGTCCACTACCACCCACAGGATGGGTATGGGTTCCACCACCACCCACAGGATGGGTATGGGGTCCACTACCACCCACAGGATGGGTATGGGGTCCACTACCACCCACAGGATGGGTATGGGTTCCACCACCACCCACAGGATGGGTATGGGGTCCACTACCACCCACGGGATGGGTATGGGGTCCACTACCACCCACAGGATGGGTATGGGTTCCACCACCACCCACAGGATGGGTATGGGTTCCACCACCACCCACGGGATGGGTATGGGGTCCACTACCACCCACAGGATGGGTATGGGGTCCACCACCACCCACAGGATGGGTATGGGGTCCACCACCACCCACAGGATGGGTATGGGGTCCACCACCACCCACAGGATGGGTATGGGGTCCACTACCACCCACAGGATGGGTATGGGGTCCACCACCACCCACAGGATGGGTATGGGGTCCACCACCACCCACAGGATGGGTATGGGGTCCACCACCACCCACAGGATGGGTATGGGGTCCACTACCACCCACAGGATGGGTATGGGGTCCACTACCACCCACAGGATGGGTATGGGATCCACTACCACCCACAGGATGGGTATGGGGTCCACTACCACCCACAGGATGGGTATGGGGTCCACTACCACCCACAGGATGGGTATGGGGTCCACTACCACCCACAGGATGGGTATGGGGTCCACTACCACCCACAGGATGGGTATGGGATCCACTACCACCCACAGGATGGGTATGGGGTCCACTACCACCCACAGGATGGGTATGGAGTCCACTACCACCCACAGGATGGGTATGGGGTCCACTACCACCCACAGGATGGGTATGGGGTCCACTACCACCCACAGGATGGGTATGGGGTCCACTACCACCCACAGGATGGGTATGGGGTCCACTACCACCCACAGGATGGGTATGGGATCCACTACCACCCACAGGATGGGTATGGGGTCCACTACCACCCACAGGATGGGTATGGGGTCCACCCCACCCACAGGATGGGTATGGGGTCCACTACCACCCACAGGATGGGTATGGGGTCCACTACCACCCACAGGATGGGTATGGGGTCCACTACCACTCACAGGATGGGTATGGGGTCCACTACCACCCACAGGATGGGTATGGGGTCCACTACCACCCACAGGATGGGTATGGGGTCCACTACCACCCACAGGATGGGTATGGGGTCCACCACCACCCACAGGATGGGTATGGGGTCCACTACCACCCACAGGATGGGTATGGGGTCCACTACCACCCACAGGATGGGTATGGGGTCCACCACCACCCACAGGATGGGTATGGGGTCCACCACCACCGCCCACAGGATGGGTATGGGGTCCACTACCACCCACAGGATGGGTATGGGGTCCACTACCACCTACAGGATGGGTATGGGGTCCACTACCACCCACAGGATGGGTATGGGGTCCACCACCACCCACAGGATGGGTATGGGGTCCACCACCACCCACAGGATGGGTATGGGGTCCACCACCACCCACAGGATGGGTATGGGGTCCACCACCACCCACAGGATGGGTATGGGGTCCACCACCACCCACAGGATGGGTATGGGGTCCACCACCACCCACAGGATGGGTATGGGGTCCACCACCACCCACAGGATGGGTATGGGGTCCACCACCACCCACAGGATGGGTATTGGGTCCACCACCACCCACAGGATGGGTATGGGGTCCACCACCACCCACAGGATGGGTATGGGGTCCACCACCACCCACAGGATGGGTATGGGGTCCACCACCACCCACAGGATGGGTATGGGGTCCACCACCACCCACAGGATGGGTATGGGGTCCACCACCACCCACAGGATGGGTATGGGGTCCACCACCACCCACAGGATGGGTATGGGGTCCACCACCACCCACAGGATGGGTATGGGGTCCACCACCACCCACAGGATGGGTATGGGGTCCACCACCACCCACAGGATGGGTATGGGGTCCACCACCACCCACAGGATGGGCATGGGGTCCACCACCACCCACAGGATGGGTATGGGGTCCACCACCACCCACAGGATGGGTATGGGGTCCACTACCACCCACAGGATGGGTATGGGGTCCACTACCACTCACAGGATGGGTATGGGATCCACTACCACTCACAGGATGGGTATGGGGTCCACTACCACCCACAGGATGGGTATGGGGTCCACTACCACCCACAGGATGGGTATGGGGTCCACTACCACCCACAGGATGGGTATGGGGTCCACTACCACTCACAGGATGGGTATGGGGTCCACTACCACTCACAGGATGGGTATGGGGTCCACTACCACCCACAGGATGGGTATGGGGTCCACTACCACCCACAGGATGGGTATGGGGTCCACCACCACCCACAGGATGGGTATGGGGTCTACCACCACCCACAGGATGGGTATGGGGTCCACTACCACCCACAGGATGGGTATGGGGTCTACCACCACCCACAGGATGGGTATGGGGTCCACCACCACCCACAGGATGGGTATGGGGTCCACCACCACCCACAGGATGGGCATGGGGTCCACCACCACCCACAGGATGGGCATGGGGTCCACCACCACCCACAGGATGGGCACAGAATGCATAATAAATGAAAAAACAAAACTTAATACAATCTGACATCCAAATAGATTTAGGATTTCGAGGATTTCGTAAACTACAGAAATATAATATGAAGATAATAGACAGCATCTTATGCGAGATGAAAAATAAGTAATGAATTGTGATGAGAAGGGGGGGGGGGGACAGGGGGATTAGGGGGAAGGAAGAGGGGAGGGGGGGAGTGACGAACATGAACCCCCCCCCCTTCCCCAAGAATTTCGAACTGTTTTATCGTTCGGAATTTGAGCATTCCGTCACGGCACGAGCTTCATGCATGAGGGAGCCGGTCGGCCGAGCGGACAGCACGCAGGACTTGTGATCCTGTGGTCCTGGGCTCGATCCCAGGCGCCGGCGAGAAACAAAGGGCAGAGTTTCATTCACCCTATGCCCCCTGTTACCTAGCAGCAAAATAGGTACCTGGGAGTTAGTCAGCTGTCACGGGCTGTTTCCTAGGGGGTGGAGGCCTGCTCGAGGACCGGGCCGTGGGGCCACTAAGCCCCGAAATCATCTCAAGATAACCCCCCCCCTCCTCGTCCCGTCTCGTCTAATTGGCTGCGTTATATGCGTCACGGTCTTTAACGTAACAAATGCAACATAATTTTTGGCACAGTAACCGCTCACCAATACCTATACGTTTTCTATGTCATCAAACTACAAGTTAGGAGGGTTGCTCGGGTGCCAACATTTCTGGTTAGGTAAGCAGGTTACATTTATTACGGAGCGGCAAGTCAAGAGACTGGGCCAAGTCTGATATTGAGTTAATTGTCTTTAAGTCACAACACTAAGTCTATATTGGACTTGAACTTGTCGTTCAAGTTCCCAGACTTTTCCCACCGCTACAACTTAAGACTTAATTTTGCAATCCCAAGTCCCCTACCCAGGGGAAGGGAAGGGAACTATCAGGGAGAAAGCGCCAAGCCATTACGACTATATAGCACTGGGAAGGGGGTCAGGAGTTGGGATAGGACGGAGGGAAAGGAATGGTGCCCAACCACTTGTGGACGGTCGGGGGATTGAACGCCGACCTGCATGACGTGAGACCGTCGCTTTACCGCCCAGCCCAAGTGGTTGGTTGCCACTGGAGTTCATCCTTGATAAAGAGTCTGCACTCTGGAGTAGACTCTTGCATTGATCTAGAGAGAGTGAAGACATTCCTTCACTCAAACCACGACCATTTTTTTGCTATAGTTTGATAATTAACCACTGTAGGAAACTAGCTTGTTTAAAGCAGCACTACTTTGTTGAATAACATCATCATCATCAGGTAGACCGCGTTGAGTGCAAGATATTCATTACATGATAACGTATTACTCATGGAATATGATTGAATATGTCACATTTCTGTCATATTTGTAACGTAATTGTCTGTCTCTCCCTTTCTCTCTCTGTGTCACGGAATCAAATATCGTGACATAGTCCCACAAGTCACAGATAGTCTATCTGACACACAGATAGTCAAGCTGACACACAGATAGTCTATCTGACACACAGATAGTCTATCTGACACACAGATAGTCTATCTGACACACAGATAGTCTATCTGACACACAGATAGTCTATCTGACACACAGATAGTCCTTATCTGTGACTTATCCCCTTTGACTTTCAGCTATCAGTAAGATTAAATAATAATAAATTATAACACTTTCTGATTCTCCTGTCTACTGGTGTGGAATGAGTGCTTGATGCCATCACTCGTATAGATTATATCTATACGACTTTAGTATAGATATAGATAAAACTAATTTAGTTTAGTTCATTTATTATGCAACACATACCTATCCTGTGGGCGGTCTTGGGAAGGGTTACACTTACCCCTTTGGGAAAGGGAATTGGAAAGGGACTTGAACCTCGAAATTCATTTAGGTAAACAAGTTACCTAACTCATCTACCTAGCTCATCAATCTAGTTGATGAGTTAGTTACAAAAATGAACTCTACATCAGCAATGGCCTCGAGACCGACCACAAGTAATCTCCTGAAATATATCATCTATATTCGCAAAATGTACATGTTTGCAAACCACTTTAAACTTGAAAAAAAATTAAAAAGTTTTGTGTGTTGGTGATTGACGGGCCAACGACGATCAAGGTCGGGTTTTGTGTATGACGTCACGTCCTCTCTACTACAACAGCCAATACGTAACAATAATATACGTTATATCGTTTACATGAAAGGTCAATAAACTCATAAGCACACATGTACGGTCACTAATCTAAATATATTAATTTTCATTCATTGCCGTGCTATATTATCCAGTAGATAGCAGAAAAAGTTATGGAAACATGTGAGTGGTGTATTGACCAATGAGACTCCTCGTTAGAAAGCGGCTGTTCATTCATGACAGGAGTCAGCAGTCGTCTGCTCCTGTACCCACCTGTGTGTAAAACTAGTAGGGTAAGGCTTACCATGAGCTATGGGAAGGGAAAGCTCTCAGCCAGCTAACAGGAGTCAGCAGTCGTCTGCTCCTGTACCCGCCTGTGTGTAAAACTAGTAGGGTAAGGCTTACCATGAGCTATGGGAAGGGAAAGCTCTCAGCCAGCTAACAGGAGTCAGCAGTCGTCTGCTCCTGTACCCACCTGTGTGTAAAACTAGTAGGGTAAGGCTTACCATGAGCTATGGGAAGGGAAAGCTCTCAGCCAGCTAACAGGAGTCAGCAGTCGTCTGCTCCTGTACCCACCTGTGTGTAAAACTAGTAGGGTAAGGCTTACCATGAGCTATGGGAAGGGAAAGCTCTCAGCCTGCTAACAGGAGTCAGCAGTCGTCTGCTCCTGTACCCACCTGTGTGTAAAACTAGTAGGGTAAGGCTTACCATGAGCTATGGGAAGGGAAAGCTCTCAGCCAGCTAACAAGAGTCAGCAGTCGTCTGCTCCTGTACCCACCTGGTGTAAAACTAGTAGGGTAAGGCTTACCATGAGCTATGGGAAGGGAAAGCTCTCAGCCTGCTAACAGGAGTCAGCAGTCGTCTGCTCCTGTACCCACCTGTGTGTAAAACTAACAGGGAAACTAAGTGAAAATTTTAGTTATCAATTTCTCTGATTTACATACAAGAACCCAATAATTAAATTCTAAAATTCTGAATATTTCAGTAAGCTAACTAAACCCCCCCCCCTTCCACCCCCCCCCCCAGAGCCCAGCTATCAAGCATATAAACACCCAATTAATTATCATCAAAAAGTCGTCGAGCACAGAAAACAATGCCTAATGTGATTCCCGAGCCTCCCCCCCCCCCACCCCACAGTAAACACAGCCAGCCCACCACAGACGGCTCCGGCCTCACCACAGACAAGTGGACAGACACCGAGAAAAACATTATACTTGAGATTGTTCGGGTCGAAATAACAAGTGACTCGGCCGATCCATTCATTAAAATAACAGCGGTAAGTCCATTTGTTTACTAAAGTTGGGAAACTGGAAGGGAGGGGTGTGGGGTGGGGGGTGGGGGAGAGGGAGAGAGTGAGAGAGTGAGAGAGTGAGAGAGTGAGAGAGTGAGAGAGTGAGAGAGGGAGAGAGGGAGAGAGGGAGAGAGGGAGAGAGAGAGAGAGAGAGAGAGAGAGAGAGAGAGAGAGAGAGAGAGAGAGAGAGAGAGAGAGAGAGAGAGAGAGAGAGAGACCAGTAGTGGTTGCAGTGCATAGGTCTATCAATTGCTGCAGTGCATAGGTCTATCAGTTGCTGCAGTGCATAGGTCTATCAGTTGCTGCAGTGCATAGGTCTATCAGTTGCTGCAGTGCATAGGTCTATCAGTTGCTGCAGTGCATAGGTCTATCAGTTGCTGCAGTGCATAGGTCTATCAGTTGCTGCAAGTCTGCAAGATCAATGCTAGAGAAAGACATCTTATCCTTCAGTATTCTTAATGTCTTGTCAGTTGGAAACTTTGAAGAAAGTGAAGTAACATTCACTCTATCATTTCATTCTTGACTCTTAATGCTACTTAACCCAAGCTTATATAAATATCTGTGTAATCAAGAGTATGGTATACTCTATACTATAGAGTATACCAAAGTATATTCTCTCGTCTGAACTATGATGGAAACTAGAGTATACTTGCTGGTTGGTCACAATGAGTACTTGTGATGACCTTAACAAGTCTCCACAGGGGTATATTCCTGGAGCCCCCAGCATCTGTCAGGCGCCTGACAGCTGAGTGGACAGCGCTTTAGATTCGTAGTCCTGAGGTTCCAGGTTCGATCCCCGGTGGAGGCGGAGACAAATGGGGAAAATGTTTCTTTCACCCTGATGCCCGTGTTACCTAGCAGTAAATAGGTACCTGGGAGTTAGACAGCTGCTCCGGGCTGCTTCCTTGGGGGTGGAGGCCTGGTCGAGGACCGGGCCGCGGGGACGCTAAGCCCCGAAATAATCTCAAGATTCCCAGCACGTTGATCAGAAGCCATGGAGAGGTAACTGGGTACTAAGAATGTTTTCTTCCTCACTCTTATATTCCGTTCAAGCATTAGTGACGGATCTAAGAATGATTAAGAATGAGAAGAGGTCATTTGCTGGTGATAAGACCAGCAAAGGTATTAAGAATGAGAAAAAGTCCAAGAATGTTTCAATATCCTATCTTATAAAAATATCTCTCTATCTCTCGTTCCAGTTCAGCGTTCAATCCCCCGACCGTCCACAAGTGGTTGGGCACCATTCCTTTCCCCCCGGCCCATCCCAAATCCTTATCCTGACCCCTTCCCAGTGCTATATAGTCGTAATGGCTTGGCGCTTTCCCCTCATAGTTTCCTTCCTTCCTTCTCTCTCGTTGCACCTATGTTGCACAGATCTTAACCCCCCCCCCTTGAGGATGTTGCAAGGCTCGTTGCACAGTTCTGTGATCAACATTAACTGCTTCTATATCTCTTCTCTCGAGGTAATTCTGATCAAAGTTCTTCAAGACTCTTTAATATAACATTTTGGTATATGGTAGATTGAGTTGCTTTCAGTAGAACGCACAACATCACAGCGACGTTATATAACCCGGAAAATGTCAGTGACGAAGGACTGAGAGAGGATCGAACCTGCGTCGTCGTGGTCTGTGAGGTTGAGGTGCTCGTCACTGGGAGTAACCTGAGAGATGATGGTTCGATACCCATTCTGTTCCAATAATTCTCTCAGTTGAACGACCGTCAAGATGGCTTTATATGTAATCTTTCATTATATCAAAGTCATTGTATTTAAAACAGCAAATAATGACGTCATTGTAGTTTTCATTGTGTACATCACATTGTCTGTGGATACAAGTCTGCGTCCTGGGGTCATCATAGACACAAGTCTGCGTCCTGGGGTCATCACAGACACAAGTCTGCGTCCTGGGGTCATCATAGACACAAGTCTGCGTCCTGGGGTCATCACAGACACAAGTCTGCGTCCTGGGGTCACCCACAGACACAAGTCTGCGTCCTGGGGGTCACCCCAGACACAAGTCTGCGTCCTGGGGTCATCACAGACACAAGTCTGCGTCCTGGGGTCACCCACAGACACAAGTCTGCGTCCTGGGGTCATCACAGACACAAGTCTGCGTCCTGGGGTCATCACAGACACAAGTCTCCGTCCTGGGGTCATCACAGACACAAGTCTGCGTCCTGGGGTCATCACAGACACAAGTCTGCGTCCTGGGGTCATCACAGACACAAGTCTGCGTCCTGGGGTCATCACAGACACAAGTCTGCGTCCTGGGGTCACCACAGACACAAGTCTGCGTCCTGGGGTCATCACAGACACAGGTCTGCGTCCTGGGGTCATCACAGACACAAGTCTGCGTCCTGGGGTCATCACAGACACAAGTCTGCGTCCTGGGGTCATCACAGACACAAGTCTGCGTCCTGGGGTCATCACAGATACAAGTCTGCGTCCTGGGGTCATCACAGACACAAGTCTGCGTCCTGGGGTCATCACAGACACAAGTCTGCGTCCTGGGGTCATCACAGACACAAGTCTGCGTCCTGGGGTCACCCACAGACACAAGTCTGCGTCCTGGGGTCATCACAGACACAAGTCTGCGTCCTGGGGTCATCACAGATACAAGTCTGCGTCCTGGGGTTACCCACAGATACAAGTCTGCGTCCTGGGGTCATCACAGACACAAGTCTGCGTCCTGGGGTCATCACAGACACAAGTCTGCGTCCTGGGGTCATGCCAGACACAAGTCTGCGTCCTGGGGTCATGCCAGACACAAGTCTGCGTCCTGGGGTCATCACAGACACAAGTCTGCGTCCTGGGGTCATCACAGACACAAGTCTGCGTCCTGGGGTCATGCCAGACACAAGTCTGCATGTTGGGGTCACCCACAGACTGTCTGCACTCTAGGGGTCACCACAGACAAGTCTGCTCTCTGGATCACCTCAGAGCGCAGATTTTTTTTATTTAATTAACATCATAAACAGATCTGTGATTCACTCCAGAATACAAATCCATTTTTTAATCTCTAAATTCCACATATAACTTTAATAAATGTATATGTAAAGACATTATAATAAGCAGCTCCCCTTGGCGCAGTGGTAAAACACTCACCCGGTACTTTGCAAGCGTTATAGCCTGGGTTCGTATCCTGTCCTGGGAGTGGATTGACTGGGCGCCAATCCGTAACTGTAGCCCCTGATCACCCAGCAATAAATGGGTACCTGATTGTAAAATTATTTAGCGGATCGTATTGGGAAAAATTAGGATTGAGGACCTGCCCGAAACGCTACGCGTGTTCGTGGCTGTACAAGAATGTAAGAATTCTAGTATATATAATAAACAAAATAAATGTAGAGAGAGAGAGAGAGAGAGGAGTAGTTGGGTAATTAAGTGCATGACATCACAGGGAGTGATGCGCGGTGGGTCCTGCGCAAACGTCTTACGAGCTGATGCTTCACTGATTTTTGGGTCTCGGGACAGATGGATGGAGATTAAGCGACCACAACAAATGTTGGCCAGGTTCACGAAGCAGTTACGCAAGTACTTACGAACCTGGGGCTAGATTCACGAAACAGTTATGCAAGTACTTACGAACTTGGGGCTAGATTCACGAAGCAGTTACGCAACTACTTGCGAACTTGGGGCTAGATTCACGAAGCAGTTACGCAAGTACTTACGAACCTGGGGGCTAGATTCACGAAGCAGTTACGCAAGTACTTACGAACCTGGGGGCTAGATTCACGAAGCAGTTACGCAACTACTTACGAACTTGGGGCTAGATTCACGAAGTAGTTACGCAAGTACTTACGAACCTGGGGCCAGATTCACTAAGCAGTTACGCAAGTACTTACGAACCTGGGGCTAGATTCACGAAGCAGTTACGCAAGTACTTACGAACGTGCACATCTTTCCTCAATCTTTGACGGCTTTGGTTACATTTATTAAACAGTTTACAAGCGTGAAAACTTGCCAATCAACTGTTGTTATTGTTATAAACAGCCTCCTGGTGCTTCGGAGCTCATTAACTGTTTAATAATTGTAAACAAAGCCGCCAAAGATTGAGAAAAGATGGACAGGTTCGTAAGTGCTTGCGCAACTGCTTCGTGAATCTGGCCCCAGACCCCCGCCCCCCCCTTCTGGTCAAGGGGGGTGTGTGGGAACGTTTCTGGGGTCGGTGTCAAGAGTCAATGGGGGTGAAATGATGATATCTACAGTGCGTTAGTTTCACATGGGGGCTTGTGGGGGTCGTCCAGTGTGTTGTTTTCTCTCATGTTGTGTGCAATACGTCGTTTCCACTCACAGGAGAGCTTATAGTCCGTCGCTTCCACTCACAGGAGAGCCTATAGTCCGTCGCTTCCACTCACAGGAGAGCCTATAGTCCGTCGTTTCCACTCACAGGAGAGCCTATAGTCCGTCGTTTCCACTCACAGGAGAGCCTATAAATCCGTCGCTTCCACTCACAGGAGAGCCTATAGTCCGTCGCTTCCACTCACAGGAGAGCCTATAAATCCGTCGCTTCCACTCACAGGAGAGCTTATAGTCCGTCGCTTCCACTCACAGGAGAGCCTATAAATCCGTCGCTTCCACTCACAGGAGAGCTTATAGTCCGTCGCTTCCACTCACAGGAGAGCCTATAAATCCGTCGCTTCCACTCACAGGAGAGCCTATAGTCCGTCGCTTCCACTCACAGGAGAGCCTATAGTCCGTCGCTTCCACTCACAAAACACCGTCGTTTTCACAACGTCCAGTACAATGTTTACCACCCAGCTGAAGTGTAAACAATCTTTCTACAATCAAGGCCAAAATACAACACAGACCACAACAATTCATCAGGTTACAAGCCCAATATAAAATACAACTTCAATATGCCTGCAATCACTGTTTACAACAGTCTAAAACGTCATACAGTTTGTCGGAGCATGTACTCAGCGGTAGTCTCTGGGACGCCCTCAGAACATGTACTCAGCGGTAGTGTCTGGGACGCCCTCAGAACATACAACGGAAAGTACAGGAAATAAACACGTTTGTGTCTTCGTGCACAGGTATTAAGACGTTTTGGGCCATTATCGACATGATAGTGGTCCAGGATGGACCGAAACATCGTCAGATAAGGGTCCAGAATGGACCAGAACGTCGTCACATAAGAGGTTCAGGACGGACCGGAACGTCGTCACATAAGGGTCCAGGATGGACTGAAACGTCGTCAGATAAGGGTCCAGGATGGACCGGAACGTTGTCAGATAAGGGTCCAGGATGGACCGGAACGTTGTCAGATAAGGGTCCAGGACGGACCGAAACGTCCCCACATAAGGGTCCAAGACGGACCGGAACGTCGTCACATAAGGGTCCAGGACGGACCGGAACGTCGTCACATAAGGGTCCAGGACGGACCGAAACGTCGTCACATAAGGGTCCAGGACGGACCGAAACGTCGTCACATAAGGGTCAGGACGGACCGAAACGTCGTCACATAAGGGTCCAGGACGGACCGAAAAGTCGTCACATAAGGGTCCAGGGCGGACCGGAACGTCGTCACATAAGGGTCCAGGACGGACCGGAACGTCGTCACATAAGGGTCCAGGACGGACCGGAACGTCGTCACATAAGGGTCCAGGACGGACCGGAACGTCGTCACATAAGGGTCCAGGACGGACCGAAACGTCCCCACATAAGGGTCCAGGACGGACCAAAACGTCCCCACATAAGGGTCCAGGACGGACCGAAACGTCCCCACATAAGGGTCCAGGACGGACCAAAACGTCCCCACATAAGGGTCCAGGACGGACCGGAACGTCGTCACATAAGGGTCCAGGACGGACCGAAACGTCCCCACATAAGGGTCCAGGACGGACCAAAACGTCCCCACATAAGGGTCCAGGACGGACCGAAACGTCGTCACATAAGGGTCCAGGGCGGACCGAAACGTCGTCACATAAGGGTCCAGGACGGACCGGAACGTCGTCACATAAGGGTCCAGGACGGACCGGAACGTCGTCACATAAGGGTCCAGGACGGACCGGAACGTCGTCACATAAGGGTCCAGGACGGACCGAAACGTCCCCACATAAGGGTCCAGGACGGACCAAAACGTCCCCACATAAGGGTCCAGGACGGACCTAAACGTCCCCACATAAGGGTCCAGGACGGACCAAAACGTCCCCACATAAGGGTCCAGGACGGACCGGAACGTCGTCACATAAGGGTCCAGGACGGACCGAAACGTCCCCACATAAGGGTCCAGGACGGACCAAAACGTCCCCACATAAGGGTCCAGGACGGACCGAAACGTCCCCACATAAGGGTCCAGGACGGACCGAAACGTCCCCACATAAGGGTCCAGGACGGACCGAAACGTCCCCACATAAGGGTCCAGGACGGACCGGAACGTCCCCACATAAGGGTCCAGGACGGACCGAAACGTCCCCACATAAGGGTCCAGGACGGACCGAAACGTCCCCACATAAGGGTCCAGGACGGACCGAAACGTTGACAAATGGATAATAAATGATGGACGGAGACAAACCTGGACACCGTTGGCTACATCCTGGTACGTTAGGAGACAATGTCTCTGTATCTTTCATTAGAAGTTAAGGCCAGACGCTAGTGGCTAGTCTCACCCAACTTTGCAGGGTGAATACTCTGGGGTACAACACGGACATAGGCTAACTGACTGGGGTCGGCCCTATAAAGACCCCAAGGCCCAGTAGAAACTCCCCCCCCCCCCCCTCTGCCCGATTGGGTGAAGATCTCTTGCATCTCAATGTATAAATGTTCAAAATGAGGCAAAAAAAGGAATGAATCATATGTTAAACTGAACCTAAAACGAATTGAATAAGTTTAGATTTGGGAAAGACTTGGGTAAATACTGGTTTGATTTGTGGAACAAATTATTAGGTAACAATACACGTACGATAATTGGAGTGTTTCAGGCGTAGGTTAAACATACATATGAATGAGTTTGGGACCCATCATAATGAGACAGACATTGCAGCCAAATTAGCGTGTAACAAAGATGAAGTTGAATTAGATCTAGGTATCCCCATCTCTGCTGTCAAAACTGTATTGGTCCAAACACTCAGATCTGATAGGAAAGAACTTACTGACTCCCAACGACCTGAAAGTACTAGTATAAAAAGCTATGATTTGTTCAGATCTGAAACCTATATCTATGGGCAGCACAAAACGTCGACCAGACTGTGCGACACAGTGGTTGCAAGGATCAGGTTGGGTTACCGTTACCTGTGGCTGGTGGCTGCAGGTGACGGGTCTCCCAATCCTGAGCACTCCAGGTGCAAACTCTGTGAGCAGGAACTACGGCACGATCTCCTACACTACATCACTGAATGCCCAGTTATTAGACCTTTCAGACCAGTTCGTATGAGGTACCTGGAGCTTTGCAATTACTTTATTCACTCTCGTATTCTTGAAGATATCCTCACAGTGTACCCAAAATTTGCCAGTGCAGGCTACTAAACACATGGCTCTGTATGACTAACCATCCTGCGAGATGGGGACTTGTATTACCACTGCTACCTTATTCACTCTTGTGTTGATGATATCCTCCTAATGCACCCAGAGTCTGCCAGTGCAGACCGCTTATCACATGCCTCTGTATGACTAACCATCCTGTGTGATGGGGATTTTTTAGTATCTCGTAGCTAGCTTTTTGACACTGTACTCCCCTTCATATAGTCTAGGGCAGCTGCACAAATGCAGATGTTCCTAATGTATTAAAAAAAATGTGTGGATACAGTTGCCTCTTTGGGGCAGAAGAGGGACAGCAGACACAGCAGACGCAGCAACACACAGCCACAGCAGACGCAGCAACACACAGCCACAGCAGACGCAGCAACACACAGCCACAGCAACACACAGCCACAGCAGACGCAGCAACACACAGCCACAGCAGACGCAGCAACACACAGCCACAGCAGACGCAGCAACACACAGCCACAGCAGACGCAGCAACACACAGCCACAGCAGACGCAGCAACACACAGCCACAGCAGACGCAGCAGCACACAGCCACAGCAGACGCAGCAGCACACAGCCACAGCAGACGCAGCAACACACAGCCACAGCAGACGCAGCAACACACAGCCACAGCAGACGCAGCAACACACAGCCACAGCAACACACAGCCACAGCAGACGCAACAACACACAGCCACAGCAGACGCAGCAACACACAGCCACAGCAGACGCAGCAACACACAGCCACAGCAGACGCAGCAACACACAGCCACAGCAGACGCAGCAACACACAACCACAGCAGACGCAGCAACACACAGCCACAGCAGACGCAGCAACACACAGCCACAGCAGACGCAGCAGCACACAGCCACAGCAGACGCAGCAGCACACAGCCACAGCAGACGCAGCAGCACACAGCCACAGCAGACGCAGCAACACACAGCCACAGCAGACGCAGCAACACACAGCCACAGCAGACGCAGCAACACACAGCCACAGCAGACGCAGCAACACACAGCCACAGCAGACGCAGCAACACACAGCCACAGCAGACGCAGCAACACACAGCCACAGCAACACACAGCCACAGCAGACGCAACAACACACAGCCACAGCAGACGCAGCAACACACAGCCACAGCAGACGCAGCAACACACAGCCACAGCAGACGCAGCAACACACAGCCACAGCAGACGCAGCAACACACAGCCACAGCAGACACAGCAACACACAGCCACAGCAGACACAGCAACACACAGCCACAGCAGACGCAGCAACACGCAGCCACAGCAGACGCAGCAACACGCAGCCACAGCAGACACAGCCACAGCAGACGCAGCAACACACAGCCACAGCAGACGCAGCAACACATAGCCACAGCAGACGCAGCAACACACAGCCACAGCAGACGCAGCAACACACAGCCACAGCAGACGCAGCAACACACAGCCACAGCAGACGCAGCAACACGCAGCCACAGCAGACGCAGCAACACACAGCCACAGCAGACGCAGCAACACACAGCCACAGCAGACGCAGCAACACACAGCCACAGCAACACACAGCCACAGCAGACGCAGCAACACACAGCCACAGCAGACGCAACAACACACAGCCACAGCAGACGCAGCAACACACAGCCACAGCAGACGCAGCAACACACAGCCACAGCAGACGCAGCAACACACAACCACAGCAGACGCAGCAACACTCAGCCACAGCAGACGCAGCAACACACAGCCACAGCAGACGCAGCAACACACAGCCACAGCAACACACAACCACAGCAGACGCAGCAACACACAGCCACAGCAGACGCAGCCACAGCAGACGCAGCAACACACAGCCACAGCAGACGCAGCAACACACAGCCACAGCAGATGCAGCAACACACAGCCACAGCCACAGCAGACACAGCAACACAGCCACAGCAGACGCAGCAACACACAGCCACAGCAGACACAGCAACACACAGCCACAGCAGACGCAGCAACACACAGCCACAGCAGACACAGCAACACACAGCCACAGCAGACGCAGCAACACGCAGCCACAGCAGACGCAGCAACACACAGCCACAGCAACACACAGCCACAGCAGACACAGCAACACAGCCACAGCAACACAGCCACAGCAGACGCAGCAACACACAACCACAGCAGACACAGCAACACAGCCACAGCAGACACAGCAACACAGCCACAGCAGACACAGCAACACAGACACAGCAGATGCAGCAACACACAGCCACAGCAGACACAGCCACAGCAGACACAGCAACACAGCCACAGCAGACACAGCAACACAGCCACAGCAGACACAGCAACACAGCCACAGCAGACACAGCAACACAGCCACAGCAGACACAGCAACACAGCCACAGCAGACACAGCAACACAGACACAGCAGACGCAGCAACACACAGCCACAGCAGACACAGCCACAGCAGACACAGCCACAGCAGACACAGCAACACAGCCACAGCAGACACAGCAACACAGCCACAGCAGACACAGCAACACAGACACAGCAGACGCAGCAACACACAGCCACAGCAGACACAGCAACACAGCCACAGCAGACACAGCAACACAGCCACAGCAACACAGCCACAGCAACACAGCCACAGCAGACACAGCAACACAGCCACAGCAGACACAGCAACACAGCCACAGCAACACAGCCACAGCAGACACAGCAACACAGCCACAGCAGACACAGCAACACACAACCACAGCAGACACAGCAACACAGCCACAGCAGACACAGCAACACAGCCACAGCAGACACAGCAACACAGCCACAGCAGACGCAGCAACACACAGCCACAGCAGAGACAGCCACAGCAGACACAGCAACACAGCCACAGCAGACGCAGCAACACACAGCCACAGCAACACAGCCACAGCAGACACAGCAACACAGCCACAGCAGACGCAGCAACACAGCCACAGCAGACGCAGCAACACCTAGCCACAGCAGACACAGCAGCAGGTGTGTCAGAACTGTCACCCTTGACATCATTAGCCTTTCAAACAATAAGCAGTCATTATGACAGGTAGGGAAGGGTGGAACAGGTAGGGGGAGGCTGGAACAGGTAGGGGGAGGGTGGAACAGGTAGGGGGAGGCTGGAACAGGTAGGGGGAGGGTGGAACAGGTATGGGGAGGCTGGAACAGGTAGGGGGAGGGTGGAACAGGTATGGGGTGGCTGGAATAGGTAGGGGAGAAGAAAAGATTGATAGTTATTGGATAATTTACCACCTTACGAACAACTGATAACGGAACGGGAGAGTGATAAGAGGGAGAGAAGGGAAGGAGAATAAAGAGGGAGATGACAGATAAGAAGTGAGAGAGAAGGGAAGGGGGTGTGTGGAAAAGGAAGGGGGGGAAGGTGCTCTAATCTCCCGTTCCGTTCTGATAAGGACACAACTGAAGCAGAGGCTAATTCCTCTTGCTTTCCTTAACACTCCGGCAGTGTCCTTGTTCTGTGTGTGTGTGTGATTGCTGACGCCGCTGCTTTTGTTGTCCATGTTGGCCTCGTAGTTCTGCTTTGTTTATAATTGTTTGTCGTTGTTGTTTGTGCTTCTGTAGTCCCCTACTGTGGTTCTGTAGTCCTCTACTGTGGTTCTGTAGCTCTACTGTGGTTCTGTAGCTCTACTGTGGTTCTGTAGTCTTGTACTGTGGTTCTGTAGCTCTACTGTGGTTCTGTAGTCCCCTACTGTGGTTCTGTAGTCTTGTACTGTGGTTCTGTAGTCTTGTACTGTGGTTCTGTAGTCCTCTACTGTGGTTCTGTAGTCCTCTACTGTGGTTCTGTAGTCCTCTACTGTGGTTCTGTAGTCCTCTACTGTGGTTCTGTAGCCCCCTACTGTGGTTCTGTAGTCCTCTACTGTGGTTCTGTAGTCCTCTACTGTGGTTCTGTAGCCCCCTACTGTGGTTCTGTAGTCCTCTACTGTGGTTCTGTAGCCCCCTACTGTGGTTCTGTAGTCCTCTACTGTGGTTCTGTAGCCCCCTACTGTGGTTCTGTAGTCCTCTACTGTGGTTCTGTAGTCCTCTACTGTGGTTCTGTAGTCCTCTACTGTGGTTCTGTAGCCCCCTACTGTGGTTCTGTAGTCCTCTACTGTGGTTCTGTAGTCCTCTACTGTGGTTCTGTAGTCCTCTACTGTGGTTCTGTAGTCCTCTACTGTGGTTCTGTAGTCCTCTACTGTGGTTCTGTAGTCCTCTACTGTGGTTCTGTAGCCCCCCTACTGTGGTTCTGTAGCCCCAACTGTGGTTCTGTAGCCCCCCTACTGTGGTTCTGTAGCCCCCTACTGTGGTTCTGTAGTCCTCTACTGTGGTTCTGTAGTCCTCTACTGTGGTTCTGTAGTCCTCTACTGTGGTTCTGTAGTCCTCTACTGTGGTTCTGTAGTCCCCTACTGTGGTTCTGTAGCCCCCTACTGTGTTCCTGTAGCCCCCTACTGTGTTCCTGTAGCCCCCTACTGTGTTCCTGTAGCCCCCCTACTGTGTTCCTGTAGCCCCCCTACTGTGTTCCTGTAACCCCCTACTGTGTTCCTGTAGCCCCCTACTGTGTTCCTGTAGCCCCCCTACTGTGTTCATGTAGCCCCCTACTGTGTTCCTGTAGCCCCCTACTGTGTTCCTGTAGCCCCTACTGTGTTCCTGTAGCCCCCTACTGTGTTCCTGTAGCCCCCCTACTGTGTTCCTGTAGCCCCCTACTGTGTTCCTGTAGCCCCCTACTGTGTTCCTGTAGCCCCCTACTGTGTTCCTGTAGCCCCCCTACTGTGTTCCTGTAGCCCCCTACTGTGTTCCTGTAACCCCCTACTGTGTTCCTGTAGCCCCTACTGTGTTCCTGTAGCCCCCTACTGTGTTCCTGTAGCCCCTACTGTGTTCCTGTAGCCCCCTACTGTGTTCCTGTAGCCCCCTACTGTGTTCCTGTAGCCCCTACTGTGTTCCTGTAACCCCCTACTGTGTTCCTGTAGCCCCCTACTGTGTTCCTTTAGCCCCCTACTGTGTTCCTGTAACCCCCTACTGTGTCCTGTAGCCCCCTACTGTGTTCCTGTAACCCCCTACTGTGTTCCTGTAGCCCCTTACTGTGTTCCTGTAACCCCCTACTGTGTCCTGTAGCCCCCTACTGTGTTCCTGTAGCCCCCTACTGTGTCCTGTAGCCCCCTACTGTGTTCCTGTAACCCCCTACTGTGTTCCTGTAGCCCCTACTGTGTTCCTGTAGCCCCCTACTGTGTTCCTGTAGCCCCCTACTGTGTTCCTGTAGCCCCCTACTGTGTCCTGTAGCCCCCTACTGTGTTCCTGTAGCCCCCTACTGTGTTCCTGTAGCCCCCTACTGTGTTCCTGTAGCCCCCTACTGTGTTCCTGTAGCACCCTACTGTGTTCCTGTAGCCCCCCTACTGTGCTCCTGTAGCCTCCTACTGTGTTCCTGTAGCCCCTACTGTGTTCCTGTAGCCCCCTACTGTGTTCCTGTAGCCCCTACTGTGTTCCTGTAGCACCCTACTGTGTTCCTGTAGCCCCTACTGTGTTCCTGTAGCCCCTACTGTGCTCCTGTAGCCTCCTACTGTGTTCCTGTAGCCCCTACTGTGTTCCTGTAGCCCCTACTGTGTTCCTGTAGCCCCTACTGTGTTCCTGTAGCCCCCTACTGTGTTCCTGTAGCACCCTACTGTGTTCCTGTAGCCCCCCTACTGTGCTCCTGTAGCCTCCTACTGTGTTCCTGTAGCCCCTACTGTGTTCCTGTAGCACCCTACTGTGTCCTGTAGCCCCCTACTGTGTTCCTGTAGCCCCCCTACTGTGTTCCTGTAGCCCCTACTGTGTTCCTGTAGCCCCCCTACTGTGTTCATGTAGCCCCCTACTGTGTTCCTGTAGCCCCCTACTATGTTCCTGTAGCCCCCCTACTGTGTTCCTGTAGCACCCTACTGTGTTCCTGTAGCCCCCCTACTGTGCTCCTGTAGCCTCCTACTGTGTTCCTGTAGCCCCTACTGTGTTCCTGTAGCCCCTACTGTGTTCCTGTAGCCCCCTACTGTGTTCCTGTAGCCCCCTACTGTGTTCCTGTAGCCCCTACTGTGTTCCTGTAGCCCCCCTACTGTGTTCCTGTAGCCCCTACTGTGTTCCTGTAGCCCCCTACTGTGTTCCTGTAGCCCCCTACTGTGTTCCTGTAACCCCCTACTGTGTTCCTGTAGCTCCTACTGTACTGTAGCCCCCTACTGTGTTCCTGTAGCACCCTACTGTGTTCCTGTAGCCCCCCTACTGTGCTCCTGTAGCCTCCTACTGTGTTCCTGTAGCCCCTACTGTGTTCCTGTGGCCCCTACTGTGTTCCTGTAGCCCCCCTACTGTGTTCCTGTAGCCCCTACTGTGTTCCTGTAACCCCCTACTGTGTTCCTGTAGCACCCTACTGTGTTCCTGTAGCCCCCTACTGTGTTCCTGTAACCCCCTACTGTGTTCCTGTAGCACCCTACTGTGTTCCTGTAGCCCCTACTGTGTTCCTGTAGCCCCCTACTGTGTTCCTGTAGCCCCCTACTGTGTTCCTGTAGCCCCCTACTGTGTTCCTGTAACCCCCTACTGTGTTCCTGTAACCCCCTACTGTGTTCCTGTAGCCCCATACTGTGTTCCTGTAGCTCCTACTGTACTGTAGCCCCCTACTGTGTTCCTGTAGCCCCTACTGTGTTCCTGTAGCCCCCTACTGTGTTCCTGTAGCCCCTACTGTGTTCCTGTAGCCCCCTACTGTGTTCCTGTAACCCCCTACTGTACTGTAGCACGCTACTGTGTTCCTGTAACCCCCTACTGTACTGTAGCACGCTACTGTGTTCCTGTAGCCCCCTACTGTGTTCCTGTAGCCCCCTACTGTGTTCCTGTAGCCCCCCTACTGTGTTCCTGTAGCCCCTACTGTGTTCCTGTAGCCCCCTACTGTGTTCCTGTAGCCCCCTACTGTGTTCCTGTAGCCCCCTACTGTGTTTCTGTAGCCCCCAACTGTGTTCCTGTAGCCCCCTACTGTGTTCCTGTAGCCCCCTACTGTGTTCCTGTAGCCCCCTACTGTGTTCCTGTAGCCCCCTACTGTGTTCCTGTAACCCCCTACTGTGTTCCTGTAGCCCCCTACTGTGTTCCTGTAGCCCCCTACTGTGTTCCTGTAGCCCCCTACTGTGTTCCTGTAGCCCCCCTACTGTGTTCCTGTAGCCCCCTACTGTGTTCCTGTAACCCCCTACTGTACTGTAGCACGCTACTGTGTTCCTGTAGCCCCCTACTGTGTTCCTGTAGCCCCTACTGTGTTCCTGTAACCCCCTACTGTGTTCCTGTAGCCCCCCTACTGTGTTCCTGTAACCCCCCTACTGTGTTCCTGTAGCCCCCCTACTGTGTTCCTGTAACCCCCTACTGTGTTCCTGTAGCCCCTACTGTACTGTAGCCCCCTACTGTGTTCCTGTAGCCCCTACTGTGTTCCTGTAGCCCCCTACTGTGTTCCTGTAGCCCCCTACTGTGTTCCTGTAGCCCCCTACTGTGTTCCTGTAGCCCCTACTGTGTTCCTGTAGCCCCTACTGTGTTCCTGTAGCCCCCTACTGTGTTCCTGTAGCCCCCCTACTGTGTTCCTGTAGCCCCATACTGTGTTCCTGTAACCCCCCTACTGTGTTCCTGTAGCCCCCTACTGTGTTCCTGTAGCCCCCTACTGTGTTCCTGTAGCCCCTACTGTGTTCCTGTAGCCCCTACTGTGTTCCTGTAACCCCCTACTGTGTTCCTGTAGCCCCCCTACTGTGTTCCTGTAGCCCCATACTGTGTTCCTGTAACCCCCTACTGTGTTCCTGTAGCCCCTACTGTGTTCCTGTAGCCCCCTACTGTGTTCCTGTAGCCCCATACTGTGTTCCTGTAGCCCCCTACTGTGTTCCTGTAGCCCCCTACTGTGCTCCTGTAACCCCCTACTGTGTTCCTGTAGCCCCCTACTGTGTTCCTGTAGCCCCTACTGTGTTCCTGTAGCCCCCCTACTGTGTTCCTGTAGCCCCATACTGTGTTCCTGTAACCCCCTACTGTGTTCCTGTAGCCCCTACTGTGTTCCTGTAGCCCCCTACTGTGTTCCTGTAACCCCCTACTGTGTTCCTGTAGCCCCCCTACTGTGTTCCTGTAGCCCCATACTGTGTTCCTGTAACCCCCTACTGTGTTCCTGTAGCCCCTACTGTGTTCCTGTAGCCCCCTACTGTGTTCCTGTAGCCCCATACTGTGTTCCTGTAGCCCCCTACTGTGTTCCTGTAGCCCCCTACTGTGCTCCTGTAACCCCCTACTGTGTTCCTGTAGCCCCCTACTGTGTTCCTGTAGCCCCTACTGTGTTCCTGTAGCCCCCCTACTGTGTTCCTGTAGCCCCATACTGTGTTCCTGTAACCCCCTACTGTGTTCCTGTAGCCCCTACTGTGTTCCTGTAGCCCCCTACTGTGTTCCTGTAACCCCCTACTGTGTTCCTGTAGCCCCCCTACTGTGTTCCTGTAGCCCCATACTGTGTTCCTGTAACCCCCTACTGTGTTCCTGTAGCCCCTACTGTGTTCCTGTAGCCCCCTACTGTGTTCCTGTAACCCCCTACTGTGTTCCTGTAGCCCCCTACTGTGCTCCTGTAACCCCCTACTGTGTTCCTGTAGCCCCCTACTGTGTTCCTGTAGCCCCATACTGTGTTCCTGTAACCCCCTACTGTGTTTCTGTAGCCCCCTACTGTGCTCCTGTAACCCCCTACTGTGTTCCTGTAGCCCCCTACTGTGTTCCTGTATCCCCTACTGTGTTCCTGTAGCCCCATACTGTGTTCCTGTAACCCCCTACTGTGTTCCTGTAGCCCCCTACTGTGCTCCTGTAACCCCCTACTGTGTTCCTGTAGCCCCTACTGTGTTCCTGTAGCCCCCCTACTGTGTTCCTGTAGCCCCTACTGTGTTCCTGTAGCCCCCTACTGTGTTCCTGTAACCCCCTACTGTGTTCCTGTAACCCCCTACTGTGTTCCTGTAGCCCCCCTACTGTGTTCCTGTAACCCCCTACTGTGTTCCTGTAACCCCTACTGTGTTCCTGTAGCCCCCCTACTGTGTTCCTGTAACCCCCTACTGTGTTCCTGTAACCCCCTACTGTGTTCCTGTAGCCCCTACTGTGTTCCTGTAGCCCCTACTGTGTTCCTGTAACCCCCTACTGTGTTCCTGTAACCCCCTACTGTGTTCCTGTAGCCCCTACTGTGTTCCTGTAGCCCCCTACTGTGTTCCTGTAACCCCCTACTGTGTTCCTGTAACCCCCTACTGTGTTCCTGTAGCCCCCCTACTGTGTTCCTGTAACCCCCTACTGTGTTCCTGTAACCCCCTACTGTGTTCCTGTAGCCCCCTACTGTGTTCCTGTAGCCCCCTACTGTGTTCCTGTAACCCCCTACTGTGTTCCTGTAGCCCCCTACTGTGTTCCTGTAACCCCCTACTGTGTTCCTGTAACCCCCTACTGTGTTCCTGTAACCCCCTACTGTGTTCCTGTAGCCCCCTACTGTGTTCCTGTAGCCCCCTACTGTGTTCCTGTAGCCCCCCTACTGTGTTCCTGTAGCCCCTACTGTGTTCCTGTAGCCCCTACTGTGTTCCTGTAGCCCCCTACTGTGTTCCTGTAGCCCCTACTGTGTTCCTGTAGCCCCTACTGTACTGTAGCCCCCCTACTGTGTTCCTGTAGCCCCCTACTGTGTTCCTGTAGCCCCCTACTGTGTTCCTGTAGCCCCCCTACTGTGTTCCTGTAGCCCCCCTACTGTGTTCCTGTAGCCCCTACTGTGTTCCTGTAGCCCCTACTGTACTGTAGCCCCCCTACTGTGTTCCTGTAGCCCCCTACTGTGTTCCTGTAGCCCCCCTACTGTGTTCCTGTAACCCCCTACTGTGTTCCTGTAACCCCCTACTGTGTTCCTGTAGCCCCCTACTGTGTTCCTGTAGCCCCCTACTGTGTTCCTGTAGCCCCCTACTGTGTTCCTGTAGCC
The DNA here is from genome assembly GCF_020424385.1 of Procambarus clarkii. Classification (NCBI taxonomy): domain Eukaryota; kingdom Metazoa; phylum Arthropoda; class Malacostraca; order Decapoda; family Cambaridae; genus Procambarus; species Procambarus clarkii. The sequence continues at coordinate 6,738,778 of NC_059637.1, forward strand.
CCTACTGTGTTCCTGTAGCCCCTACTGTACTGTAGCCCCCTACTGTGTTCCTGTAGCCCCTACTGTACTGTAGCCCCCAACTGTGTTCCTGTAACCCCCTACTGTGTTCCTGTAGCCCCTACTGTGTTCCTGTAGCCCCATACTGTGTTCCTGTAGCCCCTACTGTGTTCCTGTAGCCCCCTACTGTGTTCCTGTAGCCCCTACTGTACTGTAGCCCCCAACTGTGTTCCTGTAGCCCCCCCTACTGTGTTCCTGTAGCCCCTACTGTGTTCCTGTAGCCCTCTACTGTGTTCCTGTAGCCCCATACTGTGTTCCTGTAGCCCCTACTGTACTGTAGCAGCCTAGCCAAAATAATTTCTGGAGCAAATTTTTAGTACCAAGATTGTGAATATTAGTTCCAGTCACCGACATGTTCACAGCTTTTAATGACCTGGATGGTGAAATACTAAAGAAACTTTTCATGACTGACGTGAGACCAAAGTTGGACTATGCAGCAGTTGTACGGTGCCCATATCCTAAGAAATACATCAATAAACTAGAAAAGGAGCAAAGGCTTGCTACAAAATGGCTTCCGGAACTGAAATACAAGAGTTACGAGGAGAGACTATAGACATTAAACTTGCCAAAACTAGAAGATAGAAGGGAGGTGATATGATCACCACTTACAAAATACTGACAGGAATAGACCAAATTGACAAAGATGAATTCCTGAAACTAGCAACTTCACGAACAAGGGGACACAGATTCAAGACTGGTGCAGGAAAAGTAATAGAAATTTTTATTTATGAGTGGAAGACTTATGGAACAAGAGAGAAGGTGGTGGAGGCCAAGACCGTCAGTAGTTTCAAAGCGTTATATGACAAAGAGTGCTGGGAAGACGGGACACCACGAGCGTGGCTCTCATCCTGTAACTACACTTAGGTAATTACTTGAAACAATGCCCACCACTAATAATAAGAGCTGTTCCAGTCACTGTCACTTCCCCTCCTAGACCAGTCCTCGTGTAATCACCAGAAGGAACGCTGAATTAAACACCTAACTGCCTCAACACGTTCATTACTCGTTTCACTTATCCACATTTTTTTTTCTGATATATGGCCGTCAACCACTTGGGTTGGACGGTAGAGCGACGGCCTCGCTTCTTGCAGGTCGGCGTTCAATCCCCCGACCGTCCACAAGTGGTTGGGTACCATTCCTTCCTCTTGTCCCATCCCTAATCCTTATCCTGACCCCTTCCCAGTGCTATATAGTCGTAATGGTTTGGCGCTTTCCCCCTGATAGATCAATTTAATTCTGATATTGGCGTTAGTATATTAATATTACTCACACTGATTCAGAGCACCGAGAAAGATGAAGATAAAAGGATTTAAGACGACGATGAGACGAGGACGAGGCAGCAGAGAACAAGTGAAGACGAGAAGAATCGACCAGAGAAAATCCCTGACTTAGACACATCCAGTAAGTTCAGTAGAACTTCGGTTTCAACTCTTTTGACCATGTCGTAGCTCAGTCGATTAAGGCAGCGTCTGGGATGCTCCCGGACGCAGGTTCGAATCCTCGTCACGGCCCTTGTGGATTTGTTCCCTAACTTAGAATTTCCCTCAATAGGAAAGTAAGATTGATCAAGGTGAACATTTGAACACTGGGCCACACAACACGTATATGGAGGTGGTAATTAGGGACAACATCAGCTTGTAAACATGGCCTGACAGGAGACAACACTGACAGACACTCAAGACAACAGCAGTGAGCTACACCTTTGTACACATAAAACTTGAGAGAACACAAACCTCCAGTTGATAAAAATTGGGAAGCACTGAGATGAATGACCCAGATTGCAATGGTGTAGTTAAGACCATAAGGAGTGCTCAGTAGTGCAGATAATTGACCTGTGTGTGTGTGTTAACTATTTGTGCCTGCAGGCTCGAGCTCCTGGACCCGACTCTCGACCTATTTTTATCATATACTCTCCTAGATATACTTACCAAGAAGTTGTTTTGTGCTTTATTAACAGAGCTGCATATTCTAAATGGGTTTTATACATGGTGAATGCATTATTTTGAAAGCTTCCGGGTATGTATACCCCATTTTGTGCCTGCAGGATCGACCTTCAGCTCCTGTGCCCCGGCTGCGTGGGGAGAAGGGTTAAGACGGAACCATGGTGGAAAAATGCAATGAATACACTAATTGACGGAAATTGAATCAGATGGAAGTGACTTGAGTAAGATGCATGAGGAGAGTGAGACATAATGAGGAAGGATGAGTGTTTTGTGAGGGTTGAGGGGGAGGTAGAGGGAGTTGATGGGCCCGGCTGAGACACGATGGATTGATGGGGTGGAAGTTGTTCCAAGATAACTAGTAACTTCGTCTTCTTTATTGACTCACCTTGTTAAACAATAAAGAAAGACTTACGTTACAAGACTAAATGACCGAGGTACGAAGGCTGTTTTAATTATTTTCCTAATATGTCGCATTTTTAACGTAGTCGAGTCCCCTAACACGAGGCCCGTTTCATGAGATAACGAGTCGGGTCGTTAGCCAGACGTTAACTAGCAATTTTAATTCCGAAAAAGAGTCTTTAGTTTAATAAGGCATTAAAATTTGAGTGGTTTTGATTATGCAAAAACGTTGGGATGTAATTACAGTTTTCTTGAAGCATCTTATATGGTCCATTATGGTCCACTATGGTCCACCATGGTCCACTATGGTCCACCATGGACCTCCATGGTCCACCATGGTCCACCATGGTCCACTATGGTCCACCATGGTCCACTATGGTCCACCATTGTCCACTATGGTCCACCATGGACCACCATGGTCCACTATGGTCCACCATGGTCCACTATGGTCCACTATGGTCCATCATGGTCCACTATGGTCCACCATGGTCCACCATGGTCCACTATGGTCCACCATGGTCCACCATGGACCACCATGGTCCACTATGGTCCACCATGGTCCACTATGGTCCACCATGGACCACCATGGTCCACTATGGTCCACTATGGTCCACCATGGTTCACTATGGTCCACTATGGTCCACCATGGTCCACTATGGTCCACCATGGTCCACCATGGACCACCATGGTCCACCATGGTCCACTATGGTCCACCATGGTCCACTATGGTTCACTATGGTCCACTATGGTCCACCATGGTCCACTATGGTCCACCATGGTCCACTATGGTCCACTATTGTACACTATGGTCCCCTATGGTCCACTATGGTCCACCATGGTCCACTATGGTCCACCATGGTCCACTATGGTCCATGGTCCACTATGGTCCACCATGCTGCCACCATGGGCCACCATCACACACACAACAATCATGGCCCACCATCACACACCACAACAATCATGGCCCACCATCACAACAATCATGGCCCACCATCACAACAATCATGGCCCACCATCACAACAATCATGGCCCACCATCACACACTACAACAATCATGGCCCACCATCACAACAATCATGGCCCACCATCACAACAATCATGGCCCACCATCACAACAATCATGGCCCACCATCACAACAATCATGGCCCACCATCACAACAATCATGGCCCACCATCACACACTACAACAATCATGGCCCACCATCACAACAATCATGGCCCACCATCACACACCACAACAATCACGGCCCACCATCACAACAATCATGGCCCACCATCACACACTACAACAATCATGGCCCACCATCACAACAATCATGGCCCACCATCACACACTACAACAATCATGGCCCACCATCACAACAATCATGGCCCACCATCACACACTACAACAATCATGGCCCACCATCACAACAATCATGGCCCACCATCACACACTACAACAATCATGGCCCACCATCACAACAATCATGGCCCACCATCACACACTACAACAATCATGGCCCACCATCACACACCACAACAATCACGGCCCACCATCACAACAATCATGGCCCACCATCACACACTACAACAATCATGGCCCACCATCACAACAATCATGGCCCACCATCACAACAATCATGGCCCACCATCACACACCACAACAATCATGGCCCACCATCACACACCACAACAATCATGGCCCACCATCACAACAATCATGGCCCACCATCACAACAATCATGGCCCACCATCACAACAATCATGGCCCACCATCACACACCACAACAATCATGGCCCACCATCACACACCACAACAATCATGGCCCACCATCACAACAATCATGGCCCACCATCACACATCACAACAATCATGGCCCACCATCACAACAATCATGGCCCACCATCACAACAATCATGGCCCACCATCACAACAATCATGGCCCACCATCACAACAATCATGGCCCACCATCACACACCACAACAATCATGGCCCACTATCACACAACAATCATGGCCCTACCCTCACCCCACAACAATCCTAACTGAACACAAATAGTCAATAGTCTGATAGATTTGAGTAGATATGAGTAGATATGGTAGATTATATAAGAGTTATGTATCTTACCTTAACGATGGAGAGGTTTTAGATGATGATAGTTAGAAGATTATAGATATCCACGTCAGCTTCTATAATTATAGGTGATGCGAAATGATGGACCGAAGCTCGTTCACCGGGTCTGCCTCAACGTCCAAATTACAAAGTACTAACAAGAAACCAACGAGTCACCCACCTAACCTAACCAGCCATTGTGTAGAAAACGGAAATATTTGCGAGCCGTTGTTTTCAAAGTATTTTGAAATTTGAACGTTGGCGGACCAGTAATAACGGCCAGAACGGGCGGGAACCGGTGGGAACGGGTGGGAACGGGCGGGAACGGGCGGGAACGGGCGGGAACGGGCGGCAACGGGCGGGAATCGACAGGAACGGACGGGTAAGACACACAAATAAAGGAACACTCCTCCAGCTACGACGGACGATAGCCGACTATCGTCTAATGTTGACTGGACGTGGTCTTGGACGCCAGGACGGGCGGGAACAAGGGCGCCCTCGCTGTTGACAACTGTCGCGGCTAAACGCTAATTGCCTGACCGGTAGTTAGCGCGCGGGAGGAAGCACTTGGATGTACATATATATATAGAGCTCTTGTTGCGGTAAATATTTAGGTTAATGTTATCTTAGATATTACCAAACGTTATCCTATATTGCTGTTATCGTGGGCCATCTCCTGTTATACCACCACCATGGTCCATCACCACACCCCGCCACCATGGCCCACCACAGCCCGCCACCATAGCCCACTACCATGGTCCACCATGGCCCACTACCATGGTCCACTACCATGGTCCACCATGGCCCACTACCATGGTCCACCATGGCCCACCACCATGGCCTACTACCATGGTCCACCATGGCCCACTACCATGGTCCACCATGGCCCACTACCATGGTCCACCATGGCCCACCACCATGGCCTACCACTATGGCCCACCACCATGGCCCACCACCATGCCCGCCATGGCCCACCACCATGGCCCACCACCATGGCCCACCACCATGGCCTACCACCATGGCCCACCACCATGGCCCACCACCATGGCCTACCACCATGGCCCACCACCATGGCCCACCACCATGGCCCACCACCATGGTCCACCATGGCCCACCATGGCCCACCACCATGGTCCACCATGGCCCACCACCATGGTCCACCATGGCCCACCACCATGGTCCACCATGGCCCACCACCATGGTCCACCATGGCCCACCACCATGGCCCACCACCATGGTCCACCACCATGGCCCACCACCATGGTCCACCATGGCCCACCACCATGGTCCACCATGGCCCACCACCATGGCCCACCACCATGGTCCACCACCATGGCCCACCACCATGGTCCACCATGGCCCACCACCATGGTCCACCATGGCCCACCACCATGGCCCACCATGGTCCACTATGGCCCAATATATGTCATTTAATAAGAACACGTCTCAAAAAATATTAAAGAGTTATTTGCAAAATTAATTATCCTTTTCCATTCTCCAAACCAATGAACTATAATTATTATATAATAGGTATAATGACGTTATTTTTTGACCTGATTATAGCCCGTAGCGAAGTAGTCGGCGTAGTTCATTCACAACCGAAATATTCCTCGTATAATTCCCCCGTGATGGACGGAGACGTTTGGGCACGCTGCCTTCCACCTGATGCCTCTGATCACCCAGCAGCCGCAGTAGTATCATTAGGGGTACTATTAGCCGTAATTTGAGTGGCAGTAACAGTAGTTCTGAAAGGAGTAGTGATGAATGAAATGAGTAAATGGTAGGGGTTCCCCGGCTCGGTCCTCGACCAGGCCGGGGAACCCCTACCTTTTTGTTACACCCCCCCCCCCAGGAAGCAGCCCGTAGCAGCTGTTTAACTCCAAGGTACCTATTTACTACTAGGTAAACAGAGGCATCAGGGGGGGGGGGAAAGAAACATTTTTGCCCATTTCTCTCCGCCTCCACCGGGATTCGAACTCGGAACCTCAGGACTACGAATCCGCTGTCCACCCACCTGTCAGGCGCCCTGTTTAATAAATGTAAACAAAGACGCTATGATTGAGGAAAAGATGTAAAGGTTTCGTAAGTGGCTCCATACCTCTACTCTAGTGACAATCAGATCCCGGCCCAGACCTTCTCCACCACCTCAGCGGTAATCAGGACGTTTTTATACGTTCCGTTCTGATAGTCCCGAAACCCCGCCACTCTCACACTCGCTACCGTACCTGTGCGCAACCGACCTCTGACGTCATTTGTAAACACATGACGTCATTTGACAACACATGACGTCATTTGAAAGCACGTGGAAGAGCACCTGAAGTTGATCGCCTCTTGATTATGTCATAAAAATCAATGACAATGTGTCATAATAACAATTATAAGTGACATACTTATTGCAATTGGTTATAATTAAACAAAAAAAATTCTAAGAATTCTTTGAAATTTCTCAAGAAACCGCAGGTATGGAAAATCAACATCTGATCTCCAACGTGAAGATTTTGACAGGTGTGTTGTAGATTATATACGACCTGGTCAAGTATCGCCATGATGTGTGTGTGTGTATATATATATATATATATATATATATATATATATATATATATATATATATATATATATATATATATATATATACACAATTCCATCTCTTCGCCTGTGTCATTGACAGGCATAATGTCTGTGTCAGTCATGACAGTTCAACACAGTCATGACAGTTCAACACAGTCGTGACAGTTCAACACAGTCGTGACAGTTCAACACAGTCGTGACAGTTCAACACAGTCGTGACAGTTCAACACAGTCATGACAGTTCAACACAGTCGTGACAGTTCAACACAGTCGTGACAGTTCAACACAGTTCAACCAGTGACTGACCAAATGAATGCTTACATTACAGTAAGTATATCTCCCAGCTCACTATCTCCCAGCTCTATATCTCCCAGCTCACTATCTCCCAGCTCACTATCTCCCAGCTCCCTATCTCCCAGCTCCCTATCTCCCAGCTCACTATCTCCCAGCTCACTATCTCCCAGCTCACTATCTCCCAGCTCACTCAAGTAAGTACTAATCTGTGTGAGGTGTTATCCTCCAAGATTTCAATCATTTTTACACATACACGACTGGAAAGTCATTTGCATACGTGAAGTATCTGTGCAACTTGCAATGTCTGGAGATTGCAACAAGAGAGATGGGCAAGTGTGCAGAGCCAACCAGGTACTAGAAGGAAAACCATTTGCAACTTCACCTTTGCAACTTACCCAAGCATGCAATGTTCCACCAGAATGCGGGAATCAATGTTGCATGTTGACCAGACCACACACTAGAAGTTGAAGGGACGACGACGTTTCGGTCGTCGGTCAATGTTTCGGTCAATGTTGCATATCTGGTGAGCAATGAGAAGAGTTACAATAGGGAGCCGGTCAGCCGAGCGGACAGCACGCTGGACTTGTGATCCTGTGGTTCTGGGTTCGATCCCAGGCGCCAGCGAGAAACAATGGGCAGAGTTTCTTTCACCCTATGCCCCTGTTACCTAGCAGTAAAATAGGTACCTGGGTGTTAGTCAGCTGTCACGGGCTGCTTCCTGGGGGTGGAGGCCTGGTCGAGGACCGGGCCGCGGGGACACTAAAAGCCCCGAAATCATCTCAAGATAACCTCAAGATAGCCTTGAAGGAGGACAAAAATGATATCTAATCATCGAGGTTAGAAATACTCTTCTCATGGCGTGCTCAGGAGAACAGGGTACCCGGATTCACGAAGCAGTTACGCAAGCACTTACGAACGTGTACATCTTTCCTCAATCTTTGACGGCTTGGGTTACATTTATTAAACAGTTTACAAGCATGAAACTTGCCAATCAACTGTTGTTATTGTTATAAACAGCCTCCTGGTGCTTCGGAGCTCATTAACTGTTTAATAACTGTAAACAAAGCCGCCAAAGATTGAGAAAAGATGGACAGGTTCGTAAGTGCTTGCGTAACTGCTTCGTGAATCTTGGTCCCTTAACTCTCCTATTTTTTAAATAATATTTTTTTGAATAATTTTTTAGATAATCTGATTATCCATCAGGTAATCTGAAATTACCTGATGGGTTGTGACCTCAGCGGCCATAAAACGGCGTTCTTAGACGTGACGGGAATAGAACGCAGATGATTGGATTGAGAGATTGGGCAGGAGATGGTGGTGGCAGCCTCCTCCAATCAATATACAAGACAAAAATACTTCCTTGCAAGACAAAAATATTGTTTCATGGTGGTCGATTGGGTGGATTGGGGATTGAGGTGGATTGGTGGGCTAAGGTGGATTAGGCTGAGTTAGGTTAGATAGGCTACATGTTGTTGTTGTTGTTGTTTAAGATTGGCTGCTTGGAACAAAATGTTCCAAGTAGCACGGGCTATGGTGAGCCCGTAATTCTGCTAGATAGGCTACAACTTGTTCTCGTATGTGTAAATTGTTCAGCTTGTTCTCCTGACTCGCCACTCCGTCAAAAACCAAACCTTCTAACCTAACCAAGAACGTACGAACCCCAACAACCCAACTAACCAATCGAGTCCGATGCATAGAAAACGTGAATGTCTGCGAGCCGTTACTTCTCATAGCAGGTCGCATTTGTAACGTTGGTCATCAAAACGTACAAAACGCGACCTATTAGACGAGGGGAACGAACTTAGAACAAGTACTTGTAATGCAGTGAACATATAACATTAATAAATTTGATCCAAAGTAACCGCTTACGAAACCTGTACATCTTTCTTCAATCATGGCGGCTTTGTTTACATTTATTAAACAGTTTACAAGCGTGTAAACTCCACAACCCAAGGTTGTTATTGTTATAAACAACCTCGTATAGTGCTTCGGAGCTCATAACTTGCTTAATACATGTAAACAAAGCCGCCATGATCGAGGAAAGATGTACAGGTTTCGTAAAGGCTTGATGAATCCTGGGTTATGATTACGTCACCAGGTTTCCAGTGTCGACGTGTTCAAAACCTGTCTAGACATTACAATTGTAACGTCATAGTGACGTCACTCCTCTATATAACAACACTGTATCTCTTACTTTTATTGGGATGGGTTAGGATGAATCAGGATAAAATAGAATGGATCAGGATGGGTTAGAATGGATCAGGATGGGTTACAATAATTCAGGATAGGTCAGAATGGGGTTAGAATAGGCCAGGATGGGTTAGAATGAATCAGGACAAAATAGAATGGATCAGGATGGGTTAGAATGGATCAGGATAAATAAGAATAGATTAGAATAAATTAGAATGGATCAGGATAAATTTGAATGAATCAGGATAAATTAGAATGGACCAGAATAAATTAGAATGGATCAGGATGGGTTAGAATGACTCAGGATGGGTTAGAATGGATCAGGATAAATTAGAATGGATCAGAATAAATTAGAATAGATCAGGATGGGTTAAAATGGGTTAGAATGGATCAGGATATTTTAGAATGGGTTAGATTTAGATTAGCTCGCTTATAATGAAGAACAGCGATCACGTACAGACAGATATCAACCTGTACTAAGGTTTTAAACCCTATTCCCCCAACCCCCCATACCTCCCCCCCCCCCTGGACTAGCAGCGGAGCCTCGAACGAGGCTTCCCCCCCAAACACCCAGTGTCGCCGCACGCTACCAACCAGACTATTGTTGCTAGCTCCTCCACCACCATCACCAACACTTGAAGCCATTTTCGCAGGGAACTCCACTAATGCTATTTTAACAGCCACACTCACTTAACCTCAAGACCCTTACATTCTTGCAACACTTTTTCCATTGCAAGATGCAAGTAGAAATGAAGGTGAGAGAGAGAGAGAGAGAGAGAGAGAGAGAGAGAGAGAGAGAGAGAGAGAGAGAGAGAGAGAGAGAGAGAGAGAGAGAGAGAGAGAGAGAGAGAGAGAGAGAGAAACACGCAAAATAACACAAGAATGAATTTTAGAAGTGGATTCAACAGGATTCATATTACGCCAGTGGATTCAACAGGATGCACATTACGCCAGTGGATTCAACAGGATTCATCTTACGCAAGTGGATTCAACAGGATGCATATTACGCAAGTGGATTCAACAGGATTCATATTACACAAGTGGATTCAACAGGATTCATATTGCAGGATTAAACAAGCCATATATTATCCTCACACAGACCATGATATTGATATATTACGTCTCTGTGGGCAACGGGATTCGAGTAAGCGTAAAGCGAAACCGTTGTATCACCAACGGGACTGATATTACGCATGAGTGACCAGTGACATTGACAATACGCATGTGTGAACAACGGGGCTGTTATTACACAAGTCTGGATAACGGGAATATTGATCTTACGCAAGTGTTAAAAAAAAAACGTTCCCCAAATCACCCCACCCCAAGGAGCCGGTCGGCTGAGCGGACAGCACGCTGGGCTTGTGATCCTGTGGTCCAGGGTTCGATCCCAGGCGCCGGCGAGAAACAATGAGCAGAGTTTCTTTCACCCTATGCCCCTGTTACCTAGCAGTAAAATAGGTACCTGGGTGTTAGTCAGCTGTCACGGGCTGCTTCCTGGGGGTGGAGGCCTGGTCGAGGACCGGGTCGCGGGGACACTATAGCCCCGAAATCATCTCAAGATAACCTCAAGATAACGCCCTCTGTAACCAGATGCTAACAATGCTGTTCCAGATTAACTTCCTATATTGCTTATTTTCTTATATATATATATATATATATATATATATATATATATATATATATATATATATATATATATATATAATCTAGCATGTTGAACATAAGCAAACGAGGCAATTGAGGATGATTAATCACAATCCCCGCATATTTGAATTTCACATTTGCGAGTTGGATTTTTGAATTCTTGCCAATATGTATATATTTAGATGAACTGTTCTCAGGTTGCTTAATGCATTGGAAAGACTATCTTTGGGTTTATTAATTATAGCGTTAGAAGGGGTTAGAAGGGGTTAATTATAGCGTTAGAAGGGGTTAATTATAGCGTTAGAAGGGGTTAGAAGGGGTTAATTATAGCGTTAGAAGGGTTTGAAGGATCGGTAGTATTAAAGTATTTAAGCAACGACTAGTAGATAAACATGGAGAGGTGCTATACATGATTACTTCTTACTGTCTCGTTGAATGTCCTGCTGCATACTTGTATTGGCACACCAGGAGCCCACCACCCTCTGGTGGGCACACAAGTAGCCCACCACCCACTGGTGGGCACACCAAGCCCGCGTCAGACAATCTTCCAGGCCGAAGAACCAGCCGGAACATGGAATAAAATCTATCAACAAACATCTTAACCCCAGACCAACAGAGTACCGGGCGACTTAACAATCCTTACGGTAACGAGCCGATGGGTATAACGACGTGATCCGAGGGCCCTAGTGAGGGCCCCCTGGTGAGGGCCCCTGGTGAGGGCCCCTAGTGAGGGCCCGTGGTGAGACGTCCGCGTGTCGTCAGGGATGAACCAGGAGTCCGTGAGTGTGAATGAAGCGCGTGGATGAAGCATTTACTGAGTTGCTATTCGAACAGAGATCGTCAGCGAAGCGCTGTTCGGGAAATGTTCGAACGTCATCAGTTGTGTGTGTAAACTGTTATTGTTCCTAAACAGGGAAGATTAGGCGGCTAGATTAACGAGCATTTAACCTTTGTTGATGAGGACGGGTCATGGGCCCGTTTAATGTCTCTGAAGGACGCGTTTTGCTGCAGTTATAATAAACAAAAGCTAAATGGTCGTTATCAAAGCCCCGAAACCGCCTGTTTACGAATGACAAACACTTTACACTCGACTTAAAACTCATGACGCTAAAACATTTTGTCTCCAGAAAACTGCTTCGCTTTCTCTCTATCTTCAGAGGTGTAAATGCTAGATTATCCATACACCGTATATACCTAACCTACGCCTAAATATGCATAAAATTCTAATACACAATACATTAATTTATATGAGACAAATTGTTATTTTGAAGGACATGTAATGTTAAATTTTATTAATGTGTCTTTCTGGTTAACCGAAAGGAGACTCGAACCCAGAAGGCTCAGGTGTTCACGCCCCTGAACACAAACGGGACGTTTAATCATTACACCACTCAGATCATTAAAAGACATCGAAATTCTGGAGTTTATATGGTAATGCAATTAGATGAAAAACGTGTTCTGACCTCTCACCACTCTGGTGTCCTTGGGAGGACATATATATATATATATATATATATATATATATATATATATATATATATATATATATATATATATATATATATATATATATTTACAGCTTCAGACTTACCTTGACACTAAAATGCTCTCATGACAAATCACCTTCGTTTGAAGAACACTGCATTCATTTTCTGCTGATCTAAAGCCTGATAGCTCCCAGGAACAAATATGTTCTGATTTCACGGCTCAAATGACACATTGTTTTGGGTCTGAGTGTGGCGGAGTTATGTCCTGAAGGTCGTGGAAGGTCTTCCATGGTTTCTAACTCGATAAATGACCTCCTAAAACAATTGGGTGACAACAAAATTTTTATTGATGCTTAAATAAATTAGGTTGAGTGAAGGCCCATTTAATCCAAAAGTCTTTTATTTATATCTTCAAGATATATATATAAGATATATATATATATATATATATATATATATATATATATATATATATATATATATATATATAGTATGGCACAATATTCTAGCTCTACGAAAACAATTACAAGCAAAGAAATAAATTTGGAAGAAAAATAAGGGTAGGGAAGCTAATCTTTATTTCCACCCCAAGAGTCTAACAATGATACAATTAGATATAAAGTGATACATTACGAAACAATATGCATAGAATATAGACCTTTCTCTTTATCCTCACAAATTATATTAGTTTAGATATACTATATCTTGTCACATATACATATAAACATTTTATACAGTGGATTGAGTTATACAAATAAGGAAGGCAGTAAGCGAGTGTAGTGAAAGTGTATAATATATATATATATATATATATATATATATATATATATATATATATATATATATATATATATATATATATATATTGCCTAATTTTCATAGAAGCACAATTGCACATAAATTTATACCTATACTTATAATAATTGCAAGTAAAGAAAATATATCTATTAAAAAATATATTTATTCACTATTTGGATATCCAAATTACTTATATTTTTCACAAAGGATTGAACATTTTACAGTAAATCTCTTATATACATCGGTAAAATGTCTTCGGATTTAAGTATATATATATATATATATATATATATATATATATATATATATATATATATATATATATATATATATATATATATATATATATATATATACTTTATTACATGTCTAACAACAGTGAATATACAGAACACTCTTCAGTCTTCACAGGAAACCGAACACATTCTACTGTTCGGTTACATTCTTAAAGTTCGTAATAGTGAGCAGCTGAGTATGTAAATCACGAAGTAATTAACACGTGATGAATAATCTGACAATGTTTGACCATGAAGGAAAAAATGTCCAATTATCTAATGTTCTATTCATTCATTTGTTAGAAAATGTTCACCAATTAGATTACAAGAGTTCCTCTTCAATAACTAATTGTAAAAATTACTTTCAATAGAAACATTATTGAATCTGCTTTAATACAAATTACAAATCTTTAACATTAGTAATGGTTTGTACAATTTGGATCCATTTTAATTGGTAAATTAAACAACAATTTGAGTAAGATCATATATATATTGATGACAACGTCTGACAACGAAGGAAAATGAGACAGTAAATTCCTTAGGAACTTTTGTATTAATCAATACATCTTCAGAAGGATGAATAATACAAGATAGATTGATGATTGATAAAGATTAAGCCACCCAAGAGGTGGCACGGGCATGAATAGCCCGTAATGCAAAATTACGGGCTATTCATGAATCCATTTTAATTGAATAATACATGTTGTTTTTCTTTAAGATTCAGCTACTCGGAACAAAAAGTTCCAAGTAGCACGGGCTATGGTGAGCCCGTATGAATAATACAAGTCAGTGGTAGTGATATATAGGCAAGCAATGAAGTGAAAAACAATGATGTGAGATAAAAACAATGTCTTTGCTTCATGAACATAAGAAATAAAACTGCAGAAGGCCCATTGGCCAACACATGCAAGTTGCAGGGAGCAACAATACTAATGATATATTAATGAGATAGCTGTCTATTAATGATCTTACTCAAATTGTCTTTTAAATTTATCAACTAAAACGGATCCAAATTGTACAAACCAATACTAATGTTAAAGATTGTATCACTTTGTAATTTGTATGAACGCAGGTACAATAATGTTTCTGTTGAAAATGCTTTTACAACTAGTTATTGAAGAAGAACTCTCCCAATCTATTTAATGATATATATTTGTTATATATATATATATATATATATATATATATATATATATATATAGTTTGTTATATTGGCTTTGCATGTCCTCTCTCAGTGAGGCACCTGGGAGGGGGACTGCCATAGGCACTCAGTGTAGGGAAGACTGTGAGTCGTAACAGGCACTCAGTGTAGTAACACTTGGGCTAGGACTGTGAGAGGCACTCGTTATGGTTCCTGGGACAGGGAGAGGAGGAGGTGGGTGAAGGGGAACTATCACGGGGAAAGCGCCAAGCCATTACGACTATATAGCACTGGGAAGGGGTCAGGATAAGGATTTGGGATGGGACGGGGGGAAGGAATGGTGCCCAACCACTTGTGGACGGTCGGGGGATTGAACTCCGACCTGCAGTAAGGGAGACCGTCGCTCTACCGTCCAGCCCAAGTGGTTGAGCGACTGCCGGGGGGAGGGAGGTAAGGCACTCAGAGTGACACTAGGACGAGTGTCCCAGGAAACGTGGGGGAGGGACTAAGGTAGAAAAAGAGGGGACTGACAGAGGCCTAGAAATGGGGAAGGGGTGAGGCAGAATGGGGAAGGGGTGAGGCAGAATGGGGAAGGGGTGAGGCAGAATGGGGGGAGGGGTGAGGCAGAAGAGTTGGGGTGAGGGACAAACAGGCTGCGGTTCACCTCTTCCACATTTCCCACGGGCTCACCATAGCCCGTGCTACTTGGAACATTTTGTTTCAAGTAGCGAATCTTTAACAACAATATCCACATTTCCCATTATGTGGGAGTAAGGGAAAGGAGGAAAGGAAGGGTAAGGGGTGAAGATGCGAGAGCTAAGGGAAAGGGAAGAAATGCACGCACTAATAATACCATCCAAAAGCATAAATAATGAATAATTCCCAGGGGACAGGAAGCCTGCATTGAGGCTTATATCCAGGTCCCCGCTTGGAAAAACTACTGACCTTCCTACAGGATGCAACCCACAACAGTTGCCTAACTCCCGCTTCCCTAGTAACTGCCAGGTGAATAGAACAACCCGTCCTCAGACCAGGTCTATTCCATCCAGCGGTCAACCCCAAAGACGCATTCACCAATTTTAACATTCTGTCCATTCAAAACTTAACTTTTCTCAAATATAAATTAATATTATTATATATTAGCATATTGTGTATATGGTCTTTGTTTGAAAGACGGTCTCTCTCTAAACAAAGACCCAAAGACCATTCCATGCACCCGCCAAACCCCCAGGTGTTTATGAATGAAAAACGGTTTACACACGACTCACAACTGATGACGTTCGAACACTTCCGGAACAAGTGCTTCACTGACGACTTGTGTTCGAACCACAACGCTGTAAATGCTTCACCCACGTACTACAAATACAAATAATCGCCAACAGAACCTAAACACCTAACCTAACCTATGCCTATATATGCACAATATGCTAATATATAATAATATTAATTTATATTTGAGAAAAGTTAAGTTTTGAATGGACAGAATGTTAAAATTGGTGAATGCGTCTTTGGGGTCGACCGCTGGATGGAATGGACTTGGTCAGAGGACGGGTTGAAAGAGGACTACAATTACCCATACTAACGTGGGAAGGAAAGGGCAGAGTAGGGAGGGTTGGGAATCACATCAACTGCTTGTTCATCGCTGCAATCCTGTCATTGCGACGGATGCTGAGAGAAGTCGACTTCTAGGTCCAGGGGAAGGTCCCTGGACCCTTGTGAGGGTCCCTGGACCCTTGTGAGGGTCCCTGGACCCTTGTGAGGGTCCCTGGACCCTTGTGAGGGTCCCTGGACCCTTGTGAGGGTCCCTGGACCCTTGGGAGGGTCCCTGGACCCTTGGGAGGGTCTCTGGACCCTTGTGAGGGTCCCTGGACCCTTTGGAGGGTCCCTGGACCCTTGTGAGGGTCCCTGGACCCTTGTGAGGGTCCCTGAACCCTTGGGAGGGTCCCTGAACCCTTGTGACGAGTTTTCGGTCCGTCTTGGACCCTTCTGAGACATTAGGAGGAGAGGAGTAAAGCAGGGAAATAAAGCAGGAAAAAACGAGCATACATAGAACATAAGAATAAAAAAAACAGCAGAAGATCTAATAGTAGATAAAGAAAATAAGCAGAGAGAGAGAGGAAAGATAAACACGAAATAAGGTGAAATAAAAACATAACAGAAATAAGATATCCTTCCCTATCCACCTGCTTCTCCCCCCCCCACCCCCTCTAGCCATCTTCCCCTACCTCACCCCCCCCCGCCTCCCCCTTCTCTCACCGACCTTGAGGTGTAACTCCACCACCTGCCGTGTTGTAAACAATCAAACTACACCATTTAGCATCATTATCTCCACGTGAAGGACGAGCTTTTCCCTCCCGTGCTGAAATAACTTTGTGGGGGGACCTATTAGTCGTTTTGCTGGTCGTGTCCAGCGCCTTGTCGTCCGCGCTTCCTGACTCCAGGTTTTGTCGTGGGTGGGGGGGGGGGAGGGGAGTGGGAGGGAGTTATCAAGGGAAAGCGCCAAGCCATTACGACTATATAGCACTGGGAAGGGGTCAGGATAAGGATTTGGGATGGGACGGGGGGAAGGAATGGTGCCCGAGCTCTTGTGGACGGTCGGGGATTGAACGCAGACCTGCATGACGCCCTACCGTCCAACCCAAGTGGTTGGGCAGGGGGGGGGAAGAGGGAGGGAATTATCAGGGGGAAAGCGCCAAGCCATTACGACTATATAGAACTTGGAAGGGGTCAGGATAAGGATTTGGGATGGGACGGGGGGAAGGAATGGTGCCCGAGCACTTGTGGACGGTCGGGGACTGAACGCAGACCTGCATGACGCCAGACCCTTGTGTTTGGGAGTTCGGAATGTTGAGGTTTCGGGGGGGTTATAAGGGGTATAAGCGGTGTTGCATGTGTGTGTGTGTTTACTATTTGTGTCTGCAGTATGTGGCTATTAGCTCTTGGACCCCGCCTTTCTAATCAATTTATTTTTCCTCTATTATGTCTACTACATATATTTCTAACACACACACACACACACACACACATCCCCAGGAAGCAGTCCCTAGCAGCTGTTTAACTCCCAGGTACCTATTTACTGTTAGGTGAACAGTAAAATAGGTTTCATCAGGGTGAAAGAAACTGCCCAATTTTTTTCCGCCTCCCCCGTGAATCGTATCCGCGCCACTAAGACTACGACCCCTGAGCGCTGTCCACTCAGCCGCGAGGCCGTGTGTGTGTGTGTGTGTGTGTGTGTGTGTGTGTGTGTGTGTGTGTGTGTGTGTGTGCGTGTGTGTGTGTGTGTGTGTGTGTGTGTGTGTGTGTGTGTGTGTGTGTGTGTGTGTGCGTGTGTGTGTGTGTGTGTGTGTGTGTGTGTGTGTGTGTGTGTGTGTGTGTGTGTGTGTGTGTGTGTGTGTGTGTGTGTGTGTGTGTGTGTGTGTGTGTGTGTGTGTGTGTGTGTGTGTGTGTGTGTGTGTGTGTGTGTGTGTGTGTGTGTGTGTGTGTGTGTGTGTGTGTGTGTGTGTGTGTGTGTGTGTGCGTGCGTGTGTGTGTGTGTGTGTGTGTGTGTGTGTGTGTGTGTGTGTGCGTGCGTGTGCGTGTGCGTGTGCGTGTGTGTGTGTGTGTGTGTGTGTGTGTGTGTGTGTGTGTGTGTGTGGGGTAGGATAAGCCTCAATTTAGCACCAACATGGCCATAGTGAAGACGATCTAAGACTCATATAACTTCTCACCTTCAGGGAGCATCAGTATGTCTTCAGGTATGATTAATAATCCTTCAGGAAGGATTAATAGACTTTCAGGAAGGATTAATAGGCCTTCAGGAAGGATTAATAGACTTTCAGGAAGGATTAATAGACCTTCAGGAAGGATTAATAGACCTTCAGGAAGGATTAATAGACCTTCAGGAAGGATTAATAGACCTTCAGGAAGGATTAATAGACCTTCAGGAAGGATTAATAGACTTTCAGGAAGGATTAATAGACTTTCAGGAAGGATTAATAGGCCTTCAGGAAGGATTAATAGACCTTCAGGAAGGATTAATAGGCCTTCAGGAAGGATTAATAGACCTTCAGGAAGGATTAATAGACTTTCAGACAGGATTAATAGGTCTTCATGAAGGATTAATAGACCTTCAGGAAGGATTAATAGACTTTCAGAAAGGATTAATAGGCCTTCATGAAGGATTAATAGACCTTCAGGAAGGATTAATAGACTTTCAGGAAGGATTAATAGGCCTTCAGGAAGGATTAATAGACCTTCAGGAAGGATTAATAGACCTTCAGGAAGGATTAATAGACGTTGACCAGACCACACACTAGAAGTTGAAGGGACGACGACGTTTTAACAATCGACTTGAGAATGGTCCAGGACGGACCGAAACGTCGTCGTCCCTTCAACTTCTAGTGTTTGGTCTGGTCAACATACTTCAGCCACGTTATTGTGACTCATCGCCTGCATAAGGATTAATAGACCTTCAGGAAGGATTAATAGACCTTCAGGAAGGATTAATAGACCTTCAGGAAGAATTAATAACCTTCAGGAAGGATTAATAGACCTTCAGGAAGGATTAATAGACCTTCAGGAAGGATTAATAGACCTTCAGGAAGAATTAATAACCTTCAGGAAGGATTAATAGACCTTCAGGAAGGATTAATAGGCCGTCTTGAAGGACTAATAGACTCATACATGAAGATTCACAAGTGCGATCAATTAAGATTCGCAGGTGTAATCCAGGAAGATTAACAGACGAGGCCTCTTACAGTAAGATGCCAACATTTAGGCTGTGTTGCAGAAAAATGTTCCTTGGACGATGCAACAATCCGTTGTATTACGTCTGTGACAACATCACCAATATTGCGTTATAAGTTCTCTCTCTACATTATAATTTATTCTCGTATTTACAATAATATAATGCTATCTTTATTATGTATCTAAGTTTGTAAATGGCATAGTTTCCTTACATCTACTCACGTACCTCGTCTTACAGGAATATAAGGTAGATTTTCAGCATTTACATATATACTTGTAAATGCTGAACAAATATGTAGATGTTTATTGAGATATTTTTGTAGTATCTTACGACTGATGGGAGTGTCTTTAGGCTCGACAGGATAGGTCTACCGGGGCGGCAGTGTCCTGTACACGCCCAGGGCTGATGGAGGACGTGGTCACCCGCATGCTGTAGGTGACTTGGGTTTCTGCAGGCGTGGGTGTCTGGCTGGGGGCGTGGACTGTGGGCGTGGGCATCCTTCTGACGGAGAGATCCATGGGTTCCTGCTGCTCCTCAGCCTCGTCGCCGCAGGGAGGAGTGGGTGTCTTCCTGGCGTCTAGAGACGAGGGAGAAAGTGCCTTTTCCTGTTGAACTTTTCTTGGACCTTTGAAAGGGCTTTGCGCTCTGTTTTGGTCCTCCTGTGAGACGTCTGATGGGTGAGTGGGGGAGGTATGGATGGGTGGAGAGCTTGCCCTTGGCTGACTCGTAATGGGGGAATGGGTAAGGGGGAAAATGAGCGAATGGGTAGGGTTAGGGGAGGGAGAGCTAGGGAGGACGGTAGTATTTGTAGGGTGATAAGTGTGAGTAGGAGACGGGCAGGACTGTGGAGTGGATGAGGTCGGCCTCTCGGTAGGCCTACTGAGAATTGGATAGAGGTACGGATAAAATGGCAGGCGTGGATAGGTGGACGAGGGAGAGGTGAGAGGGGAACTGGTGTGTAGGAAGAACGGAGATAACATCCCCAACTTCGGGTAGAGATGAAAAGGCGGAGGAGGTCTCCTAGGATCAAGCTGGAACTCGAGGGAATTATCTGACGCTTGAGACTCCGGACTACTGAGCGCTGGAGACTCAGTTCGACTGTCCTCCTCCTCCTTGATGCCTAAGCCGGCCTCGCCCGAGGTCTCGTTGGTCTTCGAAGTGGTCTCCGGAGTGGTCGCGGCCGTCAGGACCTGCAGCGTTCTCTTGGCCTCCTGTACCGCCAGGCTGTTGTTGCTGCTGCGCTCCATGGCTATGGTGAGGGAGGCCGCCTTCTCCTGCAGCAGGCAATGTATCTTGAACCAGTTGGACCGTCGACCATACCTGAAGAAGGAAGTGTTTATCACGTCTATTGAACAAGCGATCATTTGCATTTATGTAAAGCAACAAAAAATACATTTGTAGGTACACAAATAGGTGAGTACAAACACAACAACAACACCAACAACTACAACAACAACAGCAACAACAACAACAGACCAACATCAACAACAACAGCCCCAGTAATCACAAACAATTACAGTCACAATTGCAAACAATTAGTCCTCAATACAGACGAGAACTAAATGAATTAGTTTCTATCAACGTCTCCATGATAGCAATGATAGCAAAGATAGCACCTTCAACACCAGAGCTTTGTGTTACTACACTAACTCTTACACACTTATCTTACTACACTAATTCTTACACACTTATCTTACTACACTAATTCTTACACACTTATCTTACTACACTAATTCTTACACACTTATCTTACTACACTAATTCTTACACACTTATCTTACTACACTAATTCTTACACACTTATCTTACTACACTAATTCTTACACACTTATCTTACTACACTAATTCTTACACACTTATGACAGCAGAGGAGAGGGGGCGTCCCCCACCCCCCGTCCCAAGCTCATGACAGCAGAGGAGGGGGCGGCGTCCCCCCCTAGCTAATGACAGCGGAAGTCGAGTACTCTACAGACGAGGACCACAAAACACATATAACCTTCACACTCAGCTCACCTGTGTCAAGTCCTGGATGGGTAATCACCAGACCGCTTAGCTTGCACTTGCTCCACTTAATGTCTACACTCCAGCCGTTGATAAAATAAAGCCCTTGGCGATCCTGTGGGTCTAAATAGGCGTGAAAAAAAAGCAGTTATCTGTTTTGGTCGTGAATAACCCGTCGTATTTTGACGTATACTTTCCCCTATGGCCCCAAAAATCGTCGTACTAGAAAATGGCAGCGGCTGGCGAAAGTGACGTACTGTCCCGTTTTCTGTTTTGGGTCCTCTGGCAGGTTAGGATAAGGTCACATTAGTACGTCACTTTGTTAAGTATCTCAGTTTGTTGTGGTCTTACTGAGGTGACCACAGTGGCCTCAGTAAGACCAAAACAAGACCAAGGTCCCACCTGGAGCCGGACTTGGACATGCCCTAGGGACCATAAAGACCTCAGCAAGACCAACACAAGACCAGGGACCCACCTGGAGCCGGACTTGGACATGCCCTAGGGACCATAAAGACCTCAGCAAGACCAACACAAGAAAAAGGACCCATCTGGAGCCGGACTTAAACATGCCCTAGGGACCATAAAGACCTCAGCAAGACCAACACAAGACCAGGGACCCACCTGGAGCCGGACTTGGACATGCCCTAGGGACCATAAAGACCTCAACAAGACCAACACAAGATCAGGGACCCACCTGGAGCCGGACTTGGACATGCCCTAGGGACCATAAAGACCTCAACAAGACCAACACAAGATCAGGGACCCACCTGGAGCCGGACTTGGACATGCCCTAGGGACCATAAAGACCTCAGCAAGACCAACACAAGACCAGGGGACCCACCTGGAGCCCTAGGGACCATAAAGGCCTCAGCAAGACCAACACAAGACCAGGGGACCCACCTGGAGCCCTAGGGACCATAAAGACCTCAGCAAGACCAACACAAGACCAGGGACCCACCTGGAGCCGGACTTGGACATGCCCACCACCAGACACTTCCGGAGGCGACAGGCTTTACAGGAAGTTCTGTTCTTCTTGTTGATGACGCAACGGCCGCCGTTCTTGCAGTCCCCGAGCGACGACACGTTGTTGTACGTCCGCCCGAAGAACGACTGTGGGAGAGAGACAGGTGTTACTGGGGTGACGTACTGGGGAGACAGGAAGGTGTTACTGGAGTGACGTACTGGGGGAGAGAGGCAGGTGTTACTGGGGAGACGTACTGGGGGAGAGTGGCAGGTGTTACTGGGGAGAGAGGCAGGTGTTACTGGAGTGACGTACTGGGGGAGAGAGGCAGGTGTTACTGGGGAGACGTACTGTGGGAGAGAGGCAGGTGTTACTAGGGTAACGTACTGGGGAGAGAGGAAGGTCTTACTGGGGTAACGCACTGGGGAGATGTACTGGGGAGAGAGACAGGTGTTACTGGGGTGACGTACTGGGGAGAGTGGCAGGTGTTACTGGGGGAGACGTACTGGGGGAGAGAGGCAGGTGTTACTGGGGTGACGTACTGGGGAGAGAGGAAGGTGTTACTGGGATGACGTACTGGGGAGATGTACTGGGGGAGAGAGGCAGGTGTTACTGGGGTAACGCACTGGGGAGAGAGACAGGTGTTACTGGAGTGACGTACTGGGGGAGAGAGGCAGGTGTTACTGGGGTGACGTACTGGGGGAGAGTGGCAGGTGTTACTGGGGAGACGTACTGGGGAGAGAGGAAGGTGTTACTGGGGAGACGTACTGGGGAGAGAGGCAGGTGTTACTGGGGAGAGGGGCAGGTGTTACTGGGGTGACGTACTGGGGAGAGGCACTGGGGAGAGAGGCAGGTGTTACTGGGGAGACGCACTGGGGGAGAAAGGCAGGTGTTACTGGGGAGAGGGGCAGGTGTTACTGGGGTGACGTACTGGGGAGAGGCACTGGGGAGAGAGGCAGGTGTTACTGGGGTGACGTACTGGGGAGAGAGGCAGGTGTTACTGGGGTGACGTACTGGGGAGAGGCACTGGGGAGAGAGGCAGGTGCTACTGGGGTGACGTACTGGGGAGAGAGGCAGGTGTTACTGGGGAGAGAGAGGCAGGTGTTACTGGGGAGACGTACTGGGGGAGAGAGGCAGGTGTTACTGGGGAGAGGCACTGGGGAGAGAGGCAGGTGTTACTGGGGTGACGTACTGGGGAGAGAGACAGGTGTTACTGGGGTGACGTACTGGGGAGAGAGGCAGGTGTTACTGGGGAGACGCACTGGGGGAGAGAGGCAGGTGTTACTGGGGAGAGAGGCAGGTGTTACTGGGGTGACGTACTGGGGAGAGGCACTGGGGAGAGAGGCAGGTGTTACTGGGGTGACGTACTGGGGAGAGAGGCAGGTGTTACTGGGGAGAGAGGCAGGTGTTACTGGGGTGACGTACTGGGGAGAGAGGCAGGTGTTACTGGGGTGACGTACTGGGGAGAGAGGCAGGTGTTACTGGGGTGACGTACTGGGGAGAGAGGCAGGTGTTACTGGGGTGACGTACTGGGGAGAGAGGCAGGTGTTACTGGGGTGACGTACTGGGGAGAGAGGCAGGTGTTACTGGGGTGACGTACTGGGGAGAGGCACTGGGGAGAGAGGCAGGTGTTACTGGGGTGACGTACTGGGGAGAGAGGCAGGTGTTACTGGGGAGAGAGGCAGGTGTTACTGGGGAGACGTACTGGGGGAGAGAGGCAAGTGTTACTGGGGAGAGGCACTGGGGAGAGAGGCAGGTGTTACTGGGGTGACGTACTGGGGAGAGAGGCAGGTGTTACTGGGGTGACGTACTGGGGAGAGAGGCAGGTGTTACTGGGGAGACGCACTGGGGAGAGAGGCAGGTGTTACTGGGGAGACGTACTGGGGGAGAGGCAGGTGTTACTGGGGAGAGGCACTGGGGAGATGTACTGGGGGGGAGGAGTGTCACTGGGGGAACATATTACCGGCTAATCAGTGTTGTTGTTGTAGGGTAATTGTTTGATAATCTACGGTAGAGTAGATCTACCCTAGACACTCTACGGTAGAGTGTCTACTTTAGAAGGAATATATCTACTTGGGTAGAGAGGCAGCATAGCAAACAGTCTACTAGGTAGAAGGGTATATATATATATATATATATATATATATATATATATATATATATATATATATATATATATATATATATATATATATATATATATATATATAATTTCACTATTTCTGAAAACGCTAAACGTTTAAGACTGTCATATAAATAATCTGCGTTAGTGCTGTTATCTGCGTTATCAAGTACTTCATTGTTATCTTATTATTTGCTATTTACGAGGTCGTCTTAGAGGAGGGTCATTGTTAACTAATTGTATCTCCGGTTTAATGGCTTGTTTAACAGTGCTTGGAATCCGGATAATATTCCCATCCGGCTTCAACTTTCACCACTTGGATACATTAATACAATAGTTTCTTGTTGCTAGCTGTTGTTGTTGTTGTTTTAGATTTAGCTACTCAGGACTAGGTGACCATGTAGCACGGGCTATGGTGAGCCCGTAAATTTGTACTGCTAGTGTTCAGCGCAGCCCCACTGTACATTCTGATATGTGAGCAATTCAACTGTGTATGTCTCTAGAGGCTTACATGTATATCCCGTCAGAAAGTTGTACAGCGAGGCAGCGGTATACATATACTGAGGCTCACACACTCTGTTGTTGCCAATACATATACATGTTTGTGGCTCTGGTGCCCTTTCATCTCGTGTCTTGCCAATATATTACAAACATCTCGTGTCTTGCCAATACATTACAAACATCTCGTGTCTTGCCAATACATTACAAACATCTCGTGTCTTACCAATATATTACAAACATCTCGTGTCTTGCCAATACATTACAAACATCTCGTGTCTTGCCAATGCATTACAAACATCTCGTGTCTTGCCAATATATTACAAACATCTCGTGTCTTGCCAATACATTACAAACATCTCGTGTCTTGCCAATGCATTACAAACATCTCGTGTCTTGCCAATACATTACAAACATCTCGTGTCTTGCCAATGCATTACAAACATCTCGTGTCTTGCCAATATATTACAAACATCTCGTGTCTTGCCAATATATTACAAACATCTCGTGTCTTGCCAATACATTACAAAACCCCTTCCTTCCACCCAAAGAAAACTCAAAACACTTACATGTGGCGTATGTAACACTTACAACTTATAACACACTGACGTCATTACTTACAGAAACACTTTCGTCATTACTTAAGAGACACTTACGTATTACTTACAAAACACAGCCCACTATATTGATAATAATTATGTATAATGATCGTTTTTAATTAATATATTATTTAAGTATTATTCTTATAGATATACAGGAGAGATAACGATTATAGTTAAGCAAATATAATTATAGAGAACAGGAATATATATGAGTAAATAGAATTATAGAGAACGGGAATAAAGATAACATAGATATTCCTTACAGATAATTTTATATATATATATATATATATATATATATATATATATATATATATATATGCAGAAGGCCTATTGGCCCATACCTCTTCTTCCTACTTCTATGTTGGTTCGGGGTCTTGAAGTGGGTAGAATATAGTTGTGCATTAATTGGCTGTTGATTGCTGGTGTTGACTTTTTGATGTGTAGTGCCTCGCAGACGTCGAGCCGCCTGCTATTGCTGTATCTATCGATGATTTCTGTGTTGTTTGTTAAGATTTCTCTGGTGATGGTCTGGTCGTGGGAAGAGATTATATGTTCCTTGATGGAGCCCTGTTGCTTATGCATTGTTAATCACCTGGAAAGAGACGTTGTTGTCTTGCCTATATACTGAGTTCTTTGAGGCTTACAGTTCCCAAGTGGGCATTTAAAGGCATAGACGACATTGATTTCCTTCAAGGCTTTCTGCTTTGTGTCTGGAGAGTTTTTCATGAGTAGGTTGGCCGTTTTCTTGGTTTTATAGTAAACTGTCACTTGTATTTACTGATTTTTGTCTGTAGGGATAACGTTCCTATCAACAATGTCTTTCAGGACACTTTCCTCCGTTTTATGAGCCGTCGAAAAGAAGTTCCTGTAAAATAGTCTAATTGGGGGTACAAGTGTTGTGTTGGTTGACTCTTCAGAGGTTGCATGGCGTTTCACCTTTCTTTTTTATGATGTCTTCAACAAAATATTGTTAGAGAAGCCGTTGTTGACTAGGCCCTGCCTTACGCTACAGAGTTCTTCGTCGACTTGCTTCCATCCTGAGCTGTGGCTGAGAGCCCGGTCGACTTAAGCGTTGACAACACTCCTTTTGTACCTGTCTAGGCAGTCACTATTGGCATCGAGGCACATTCCTATGTTTGTTTCCTTAGTGTAGACTGCAGTGTGGAAACCTCCGCTCCTTTCCGTGACTGTTACATCTAGAAAGGGCAGCTTCCCATCATTCTCCATCTCGTAAGTGAAACTCAACACAGAATTCCACTCAAATGCCTCCTTCAGCTCCTGCAGATGTCTGACATCAGGTACCTGTGTAAAAATGTTGTCAACATACCTGCAGTATATGGCCGGTTTCAAGTTCATGTCGACTAAGACTTTTTGCTCGATGGTACCCATGTAGAAGTTTGCAAACAGGACACCTAGGGGAGAACCCATGGCGACCCCATCTACTTGCTTATACATGTGCCCATCCGGGCTCAAGAAGGGTGCCTCTTTAGTACAAACTTGGAGTAGTTTCCTTAGAATGTTTTCTGGTATGTCAAGAGGAGTGCAAGCCAGATCACAATACACTCTGTCCGCTATCATCCTGATTGTTTCATCCACCGGTACGTTGGTAAACAATGATTCTACATCCAATGAGGCTCTTATCCCCGTAGCCCTTGCTCCCCGCAGTAAGTCGACAAATTTCTTTGGAGACTTCAGGCTGAAAGCACAAGGTACATAAGGTGTCAGCAAGCCATTGAGTCAAATAACCAGTCTGTACGTGGGTGTGGGTATCTGGCTGATGATTGGCCGAAGTGGGTTTCCAGGCTTGTGGGTCGTGACATTTCCATACGCATACCCAGGTTTGCATTCCCCAATAACCTTTGGTAGGTGGAGTCCAGATTTCTTGACGTTCACAGTTCCGATCAATCTGTTTACCTTCGTGTTCAATTCGGCTGTAGTGTCCTTCATTACCCTATGGAACTTAGTTTGGTCAGAGAGTATGAGGTTCATTTTTGCCAGATATTCGTCTTTTTTAAGAATAACGTATACTGGCATACTGTCCCCCGAGCTCAAAGCGGCAGCTAAGAGCCTTCGCGAGAACAAGGAGATAGTCGTCAGGAGAGGTGACAAGTCGCCAATATACGTCATTCTTAAAAATAATATATTCACTAGCCACTGAAAACCACCCCATCAGAACAATGGCCGTTCAGGTCATAAAAACCCATCATATCACCCACAAGGTCGTTCAAGGGACTTGTGATGAAGAAACGTAACGACCCATCAACCTGTCCACCTTAAGTCCCTCGAGAAAATGAAGAAAAACATCGCTCAAGAAACCAGAGTTACGTCCAATATATATATATATATATATATATATATATATATATATATATATATATATATATATATATATATATATATATATATCCAGTTACGGGCCTACAGAACCGAGCACTGTGTTCGACTGTTGAAGGTGCTCTGTTGAACAGTAGTGACTGTGAACAGATGACCGTATTGACAGGCACAGGAAGGGAGAAAACCCAGAGCGTTGAAGGGAGAAAACCCAGAGCGTTGAAGGGAGAAAATAACACAGCAGAAGATGGTCATGTCTACCCACACCTCAAGCAGTGCCAGCAGCAGCAGGAGCAGCAGGAGCAGCAGCAGCAGGAACAGCAACAGCAGCAGCACCCAGAACAGCAGTAGCAACAGCAGCAGCAGGAGCAGGAACCACAGCAGAAGCAGCAGCAGGAACAGCAGGAGCAGCAGCAGCAGGAACAGTAGCAGCAACAGGAGCAGCAACAGCAGCAGCAGCAGGAACAGCAACAGCAGCAAGATCAGGAACAGCAGGAGCAGGAACAGCAGCAGCAGCAGCAGCAGCAGCAGGAACAGCAACAGCAGCAGCAGCAGGAACAGCAGGAGCAGCAGCAGCAGGAACAGTAGCAGCAACAGGAGCAGCAACAGCAGCAGTAGCAGGAACAGCAACAGCAACAGGAGCAGCAACAGCAGCAGCAGCAGGAACAGCAGGAGCAGCAGCAGCAGGAACAGTAGCAGCAACAGGAGCAGCAGCAGCAACAGCAACAATATACACCCAGACTTCAAGGCTCCCTACAAGGCTGCTATCTCACAAAGACAGTGAGATATCACTCGATATCTCACTCTCTGACTTCGATATCACTCTCGTCTTAATTTATCTGCTAAAGTCTTAATAGAAAACAATGATGCATTCTAATTCCGAGTTGTATAATCCAACTGTATGTTGAATTCAAAATAGCTCAACAAGACGTATTTTAGTAACTTCAATATTTGTGAAATTCAAAACTTTAAACACCTTAGTCAGGGATCGTAACTTAATGTTTTATTGTCATTTTTTTTATAAAATGTTAACAAATTCTAGCATTTGGTTGGGACTGACGGGTGTGTGACGGCTCTAAGATGACGGGTGAGTGACGGCTCTAAGATGACAGGTGTGTGACGGCTCTAAGATGACAGGTGTGTGACGGGCTCTGAGAGAGAGAGAGAGAGAGAGAGAGAGAGAGAGAGAGAGAGAGAGAGAGAGAGAGAGAGAGAGAGAGAGAGAGAGAGAGATAATGAACTAAATAACAATAGTAGACAACATGAGAGAATCATCAATGTGTTTTTTGATTAAATATATCACCAAAAAAAATTATAGTTTTCAAAACCTGTTTTAAGGTTTTAAGCAAAACATTGATGGGGCGTATTTGAACAACCGGCCCTGAATATGTAATTCTTATACATTTGCATACTTCATATTGTATGTCCAACCTTAAAGGAATAATGCTTGGGAGATTAATATGATCAATCAATATACATTAATCATCAAAACTATCCAACTTAGCATACCATCGATTGATTAGATTAAAATGTATAAATTTAAATGTGAATATTAAATGAATACATGTATACATATAAATGTATAAATTAGATTATACGTAAACTTTCAAATGTATAAAAATATTATACATTTGAAAAAAAAAAAAATGAAGCACACGAAGCTGCATAAAATTTATCCTAATATATTTATGACATAAAAAATGCAATGAAAATAATTTTGAATTGGTTTAATGAGTGTAAGTTTGAGTATGAGGAGCATGAGTTTGAGTATGAGTGTGAGTATGAGTTTGAATTATAAGTTGTTGTTGTTAAAGATTCGCTACCTAGAACAAAGTTCCAAGTAGCACGGGCTATGGTGAGCCCGTAATATTCCGTCATCTAGGAATGTTCTATCCCCTTGAGGCTTCTATTTCAATAAACATCACAATGTTACCCTGCATCAATGTCTGACTCCTTGTCATCAATGTTATCAATGATGCATTACGATAGTGTGATTACTCTGTGTGATAATAATAACGATCATGATTAATCATTTAATTACTCAGAGAGCCATATGGAGGTATGGCTTTGACCCCCTGGGTCAAGGTGGGGAAGGAGAGATGAGTATTATAGAAGAGGTGTCATGAGGGCCTTACTCATCCAGCCTGACTCATCGATATTACTATTGTGGTTCTAGCCCTCATCCATCCAGCTTGACTCATCTACGCTACGATCCGCGTCTGGATATCCTAACAGCTTAAAAAATTCCCTAATTGGATCCTAATCTTTATGGTGTGTGTGTGTGTGTGTGTGTGTGTGTGTGTGTGTGTGTGTGTGTGTGTGTGTGTGTGTGTGTGTGTGTGTGTGTATATGTGTGTGTGTGCGCGTGCGAGCGTGCGTGCGTGCATGACATGTTTAATGGCCCAACAATGATGAAAGAGAGACGTCAATAAAGAGAGGAAGAATGAGAGAGATGAGACGACTATGAGACAAAACCTAACACACAACAGACGGAGAGAACAAGAGGAGAATATGACCATCCTCACCTTGCATCCTTCGCAGGTGAAGGCGCCGAAGTGGAAGCCAGCTGCGGGCTCCCCACACACACGACACAGCTGGTTCATCCCGCCTCCACCACCTGGGTCACGCCCCGCTTAAACCACCTGGCTGGCGGAAGGGGTTACGCATGCATCACCTAGCGGAGAGTAAGCTGGAACCAGCTACCTGTGTCCTGGCTTGATCTACGCCCACAGATGGCACGCCCACGCCAGCTGGCTGTGACCTCCGTCTCGCCCCAGGACAAGTCGGTCAATCACACCACCTGCGGAAAGAAAATTAATATTTTTAAGAAAGAAATAAACTCATAAACGCCTACATTCAAGTCACCACCATAATTACCTAATAATATTTACGTATGAATACGGAAACTGCAGGCGACCTATTGGTCCATACGAGGCAGCTCCTATTGGTCCATACGAGGCAGCTCCTATTGGTCCATACGAGGCAGCTCCTATTGGTCCATACGAGGCAGCTCCTTTTGGTCCATATGAGGGAGCTCCTATAGGTCCATACGAGGCAGCTCCTATTGGTCCATATGAGGGAGCTCCTATTGGTCCATACGAGGCAGCTCCTATTGGTCCATACGAGGCAGCTCCTATTGGTCCATATGAGGCAGCTCCTATTGGTCCATACGAGGCAGCTCCTATTGGTCCATACGAGGCAGCTCCTATTGGTCCATATGAGGGAGCTCCTATTGGTCCATACGAGGCAGCTCCTATTGGTCCATATGAGGGAGCTCCTATTGGTCCATACGAGGCAGCTCCTATTGGTCCATACGAGGCAGCTCCTATTGGTCCATATGAGGGAGCTCCTATTGGTCCATACGAGGCAGCTCCTATTGGTCCATATGAGGGAGCTCCTATTGGTCCATACGAGGCAGCTCCTATTGGTCCATACGAGGCAGCTCCTATTGGTCCATATGAGGCAGCTCCTATTGGTCCATACGAGGCAGCTCCTATTGGTCCATACGAGGCAGCTCCTATTGGTCCATACGAGGCAGCTCCTTTTGGTCCATATGTGGGAGCTCCTATTGGTCCATACGAGGCAGCTCCTATTGGTCCATATGAGGGAGCTCCTATTGGTCCATACGAGGCAGCTCCTATTGGTCCATACGAGGCAGCTCCTATTGGTCCATATGAGGGAGCTCCTATTGGTCCATACGAGGCAGCTCCTATTGGACCATATGAGGCAGCTCCTATTGGTCTATATGAGGGAGCTCCTATTGGTCCATATGAGGCAGCTCCTATTGGTCCATATGAGGGAGCTCCTATTGGCCCATACGAGGCAGCTCCTATTGGTCCATACGAGGCAGCTCCTATTGGTCCATATGAGGGAGCTCCTATTGGTCCATACGTAGCAGCTGCCTCGTATGGACCAATAGGAGCTGCCTCGTATGGACCAATAGCAGCTGCCTCGTATGGACCAATAGGAGCTGCCTCGTAGGGACCAATAGGAGCTCCCTCATATGGACCAATAGGAGCTGCCTCGTATGGACCAATAGGAGCTGCCTCGTATGGACCAATAGGAGCTCCCTCATATGGACCAATAGGGGCTGCCTCGTATGGACCAATAGCAGCTGCCTCGTATGGACCAATAGGGGCTGCCTCGTATGGACCAATAGGAGCTGCCTCGTATGGACCAATAGGAGCTCCCTCATATGGACCAATAGGGGCTGCCTCGTATGGACCAATAGCAGCTGCCTCGTATGGACCAATAGGAGCTGCCTCGTATGGACCAATAGGAGCTGCCTCGTATGGACCAATAGGAGCTGCCTCGTATGGACCAATAGGGGCTGCCTCGTATGGACCAATAGCAGCTGCCTCGTATGGACCAATAGGAGCTGCCTCGTATGGACCAATAGGAGCTGCCTCGTATGGACCAATAGGAGCTCCCTCATATGGACCAATAGGGGCTGCCTCGTATGGACCAATAGCAGCTGCCTCGTATGGACCAACAGGAGCTGCCTCGTATGGACCAATAGCAGCTGCCTCGTATGGACCAATAGGAGCTGCCTCGTATGGACCAATAGGAGCTGCCTCGTATGGACCAATAGGAGCTGCCTCGTATGGACCAATAGGAGCTGCCTCGTATGGATAAACAAACCTAATTAAGTTTCTCTTGTACATATTTTGTTCTTATGTATACATTCATCTGCCTGCCCAACATATATACTTCAACGCACAGCGTATTCCCTCTACACACGCCAGCAGCCCACATATATACACACACCAGCAGCCCACATATATACACACGCCAGCAACTCACATATATACACACGCCAGCAGCCCACATATATACACACGCCAGCAGCCCACATATATACACACGCCAGCAACTCACATATATACACACACCAGCAGCCCACATATATACACACGCCAGCAACTCACATATATACACACGCCAGCAGCCCACATATATACACACGCCAGCAGCCCACATATATACACACACCAGCAACTCACATATATACACACGCCAGCAACTCACATATATACACACGCCAGCAGCCCACATATATACACACGCCAGCAACTCACATATATACACACACCAGCAGCCCACATATATACACACGCCAGCAGCCCACATATATACACACACCAGCAGCCCACATATATACACACGCCAGCAGCCCACATATATACACACACCAGCAACTCACATATATACACACGCCAGCAGCCCACATATATACACACGCCAGCAGCCCACATATATACACACGCCAGCAGCCCACATATACACACACACCAGCAGCCCACATATATACACACGCCAGCAGCTCACATATATACACACGCCAGCAGCCCACATATACACACACGCCAGCAGCCCACATATATACACACGCCAGCAGCCCACATATACACACACGCCAGCAGCCCACATATATACACACCCCAGCAGCTCACATATATACACACACGCCAGCAGCCCACATATATACACACACACCAGCAGCCCACATATACACACACGCCAGCAGCCCACATATATACACATGCCTACATTATCCTCGCACATATGTCAACATTTTTGCGCCCACATGTCAAGAGAAGCGGTGGTTGACGTACAGGGGTTGAGTGCTTGTCCAGTGGCCGTCAAGAGTCACGTCTTGAGCAGCTCTTGACAGCAGAGTGGCGAGTCTTCACAGCCCGGTGATTGGTGCCCTCCTGTCAACTCTTGGCCTTCTGCTGTCAAGAGGCGTACACCCCTCCCCCCACTCTCTCACTCTCCCTCCCTCCTTCTCTCTCTCCAACCTGCTTCTACTCACTTCACCTGCTCCCCCCTTCCCCCTCCCCCCCCCACACCTTACTTTCACCTGGTTTTCCACACCTCGTCCCAAACACCTGCAGCCCCCTCCTCCCACACCTCCCACACCTGTAGCCACCTCCCCCCCCCCCCCTCTCACACCTCTAGTCTTACTATCCGGGCAACAAGGGCTTATGTACTCACCTAGTTGTGTTTGCGAGGGTTGAGCTCTGGCTCTTTGGTCCCGCCTCTCAACCGTCAATCAACTGGTGTACAGGTTCCTGAGCCTATTGGGTTCTATCATATCTACACTTGAAACTGTGTATGGAGTCAGCCTCCATCACATCACTGCCTAATGCATTCCATGTCACAGTTAAATGACTCTCCCGAATAACTCTGGCGTCTTATAGGGAATTATTTAAATTCCAGGAGGAAATGATAATTATTTTGTCTCCTGATTAGACCTTGTGTCATCCTGACTGTTCCTCCTGCCACAACGGTCAAAATACAACGTGCTAACATAACCAGAAACATTCGAACCCAAGCCATTCACCTAACCTAACCAGTGGCTACTTTTCTTAGTACCAGCCACTTACGAAACCTGTGCATCTTTCCCCAATCATGGCGGCTTTGTTTACACGTATTAAGCAGGTTATGAGCTCTGAAGCACCACGAGGTTGTTTATAACAATAACAACCTTGGGTTGTGGAGTTTACACGCTTGTAAACTGTTTAATAAATGTAAACAAAGTCGCTATGATTTTTTTTTTTGGGGGGGGGGGGGAGTAAAGAGGAAGGAGAGGCATAGGTGAAGGGAAGTATAGAAGTGGGAAATACAGTGAGAGGTATAAAAGCAGGCGGGCTGTCCGCCTTGCTGACACGATGTGTGGGTGTTGGCAGCTAA
This sequence comes from Procambarus clarkii, assembly GCF_020424385.1. Taxonomy (NCBI): domain Eukaryota; kingdom Metazoa; phylum Arthropoda; class Malacostraca; order Decapoda; family Cambaridae; genus Procambarus; species Procambarus clarkii. Next base: position 6,773,612 of record NC_059637.1, read on the forward strand.
GCTAAGCTGGCTCCCTCTTGTCAGGGAGCTGTGAGTGTGTGAGAGGTTCTTCACATGTGTTTCACCATATATGGATGTCTATAGATGAATACTGTGTAGCATTCATATATACACACTCCCATGCTTCCACACATGTTGTTCTGTTTAAGGCTCTTTATTTTATTATTATTTTTTATTGAGTTATTCATACATACATACACACACACACACATATATATATATATATATATATATATATATATATATATATATATATATATATATATGTCGTACCTAGTAGCCAGAACGCACTTCTCAGCCTACTATGCAAGGCCCAATTTGCCTAATAAACCAAGTTTTCATGAAATAATGGTTTTTCGTTTACCTAACCTACCTAACCTAACCTAACCTAACGTTTTCTGCTACCTAACCTAACCTAACCTATAAAGATAGGTTAGGTTAGGTTAGGTAGGGTTGGTTAGGTTCGGTCATATATCTACGTTAATTTTAACTCCATTAAAAAAAATTGACCTCATACATAATGAAATGGGTAGCTTTATCATTTCATAAGAAAAAATTAGAGAAAATATAATATTTCAGGAAAACTTGGCTTATTAGGCAAATCGGGCCTTGCATAGTAGGCTGAGAAGTGCGTTCTGGCTACTAGGTACGACATATATATATATATATATATATATATATATATATATATATATATGTCGTACCTAGTAGCCAGAACTCACTTCTCAGCCTACTATGCAGGGCCCAATTTGCCTAATAAGCCAAGTTTTCATGAATTAATTGTTTTTCGAGTACCTAACCTACCTAACCTAACCTAACCTAACTTTTTCCATTACCTAACCTAACCTAACCTATAAAGATAGGTTAGGTTAGGTTAGGTAGGGTTGGTTAGGTTCGGTCATATATCTACGTTAATTTTAACTCCAGTAAAAATAATTGACCTCATACATAATGAAATGGGTAGCTTTATCATTTCATAAGAAAAAAATTAGAGAAAATATATTAATTCAGGAAAACTTGGCTTATTAGGCAAATCGGGCTTTGCATAGTAGGCCAAGAAGTGCATTCTGGCTACTAGGTACGACATATATATATATATATATATATATATATATATATATATATATATATATATATATATATATATATATATATACATATACACACATACATACATGCTCAATTTGTCCAATTATTGGGGGAAGGATTTCTGGTCAGTATTTCATCTAGGTATTATGTACTGTGGGGCGGGGTTTGCATCTAATAAATCGAGGCTCTTGGACCACCAGCTGTGGGAGTGGGGCGTCTCATCCTGGGCCACCAGCTGTGGGAGTGGGGCGTCTCATCCTGGGCCACCAGCTGTGGGAGTGGGGCGTCTCATCCTGGGCCACCAGCTGTGGGAGTGGGGCGTCTCATCCTGGGCCACCAGCTGTGGGAGTGGGGCGTCTCATCTTGGGCCACCAGCTGTGGGAGTGGGGCGTCTCATCTTGGGCCACCAGCTGTGGGAGTGGGCGTCTCATCTTGGGCCACCAGCTGTGGGAGTGGGGCGTCTCATCTTGGGCCACCAACTGAGGGAGTGGGGCGTCTCATCTTGGACCACCAGCTGTGGAAGTGGGGCGTCTCATCTTGGGCCACCAGCTGAGGGAGTGGGGCGTCTCATCTTGGACCACCAACTGTGGGAGTGGGGCGTCTCATCTTGGGCCACCAGCTGAGGGAGTGGGGCGTCTCATCTTGGACCACCAGCTGTGGAAGTGGGGCGTCTCATCTTGGGCCACCAGCTGAGGGAGTGGGGCGTCTCATCTTGGGCCACCAGCTGTGGGAGTGGGGCGTCTCATCTTGGGCCACCAGCTGAGGGAGTGGGGCGTCTCATCTTGGGCCACCAGCTGTGGGAGCGGGGCGTCTCATCTTGGGCCACCAGCTGTGGGAGTGGGGCGTCTCATCTTGGGCCACCAGCTGTGGGAGTGGGGCGTCTCATCTTGGGCCACCAGCTGTGGGAGTGGGGCGTCTCATCTTGGGGCAATCTTTCTAACATTGGGTCCTCTAACTGGTGTTCCACACCCTGATGGCTTGGTGCTGCAGTCTGATGTTTAGTGGCTGTGTGTTCAGGAGTTCATGGAGCTCCTGGATTGTCTGATCATATGGTGGACGGTGTTTTGCTGCTCTCCTTACCGCCTTATTTCCCACTGCTTGCAGTTTCTGCATGTTAGTTTTCTTTATGGTGTGTAGTGGTACTGGGGGATACTCTAGATGCGGCCGAACTAGAGCCTTATATAGGTGGATCTGAATGTTAGTACTGAGGCTTCGGAATCTCCTCGAGTAAAAAATACTAATATCCTAACCGTCAAACTGCTCAGTTAGGATATTAGGAGCCAGGGACCCGAGGGCCCAGGGACCCACCCGGGGCCCACAGGGGACCACCCGGGGCCCCAAAGACCCACCCGAGGCCCCAGGGACCCACCCAAGGCCACACGGACCCACCCGAGGCCACACGGACCCACCCGAGGGCACAGGGACCCACCCGAGGCCCCAAAGACCCACCCGCAGCGCCAGCCGCTAGAAGCAACAGTTCAATGAAGTGATAAAGAGGAATTAGACGGTGGGTGAGAGCCACGGCGGGCTCCGTAATGTCAGGTAAACACAGGAAGTGTCTGACACGGCAGTTTCGCCCCGAGTAATTAGAGGTGAAACAATGCTACGACTTCCTCGTAAGTCACAGCGAGAGTCGCATTCACTAATTCCCAAGTCGATCATTCTTTTCTAATACGCTCTGTCAGCGGGTTAAGACGTCGTAAGGGAAGAGTGGATGATGAGGGAGGGTCTTAGCGCTTAATGGGTGGTAATAGAGCTTGAGGAGGAAGGGTGGTGGGTAAGGTAAGGTAAGACAAGGTAAGGACCAGGCAGACACGGGGGGAATAGAAAACAATGACGAAATCTGTGAGTAGAAAACAAAGGTGGAATGTGTGAGAGGAGAGGAAACACGTCGCAAAAGGTTAAGAGAGGCAAGAGTAGGAATTATCGGCCGTGGAGGCTGTTACAGCGCCCTAAACTTAACAACGGTGAGAACGCCGCCAGGATGGTGGCCGCTTTAACATGCTTAGGTGCACACACACACACACACACACACACACACACACACACACACACACACCACACACACACACACACACACACGATTGAAGTAATGAATGTGGACGATTTGCTGATAAGACAAAACATTTTGCAATATTACTCTTGCCCTCTTTCATCTATATCACCTGTTATCTCACCCACCACGCCCCCTCTCTGACCCACCACGCCCCCTCTCTCACCCACCACGCCCCCCTCTCACCCACCACGCCCCCCCCTCACCCACCACGCCCCCTCTCTCACCCACCACGCCCTCTCACCCACCACGCCCCCTCACCCACCACGCCCCCCCCCTCTCACCCACCACGCCCCTTCCCCTCACCCACCACGCCCCCCCCCTCACCCACTACGCCCCCCCTCACCCATCACACCCCCCCCTCTCACCCACCACACCCTCACTTTTCTCACTAAAGCCCTTTCTGTTTGACCACAGCCCAAATATTCGACCCTAAAATCCTCTTTCCTGCCCTAATATAACTCCCTTCCCAGGCTTCAAACCCTTTTCGAGACTATTTCAACCCTTTTCTCTGTCACTACAGACTTTCCTACTCTTCACATCCCTACATTAAACTACAAATTACCCCTTCAATAACCATTCAGTATCCTCAATAGCATCCATTGTCTATAACTACAGCCCCTTTAGAATCTACACCTGCCTCTTCTATAAGCTCTATAGCTTATTTCTCTAGCTTTACAAGCTATGTTTTACAAGTTACATTGATAATTAGGAGCTTCACAAGCTCCTAATTATCAATGTAAACTATTTCTCACGCTTCTTGAATTGGGATGACGTTCTTAATTTCAAAAGTTCAGAGGGTGTGTAAGACAGCTTTTCCGCTCTCTCTCTCTCTCTCTCTCTCTCTTTTCCTCTCTCTCTCTCTCTCTCTTCTCCTTTCTCTCTCTCTCTCTCTCTCTCTTTCTTTCTCTTCTCTTCTCTCTCTCTCTCTCTCTCTCTTCTGCTTTCTCTCTCTCTCTCTTCTCCTTTCTCTATCTCTCTCTTCTCCTTTCTCTCTCTCCTCCTTTGTCACGCTTCTCCTTTCCATTCTTCGCGCCCTGCTCCCTATCCACCAATTTCCTCTCACATTTCTACTCAATCTCTTGCTTTTCCCTTTCTCTATACTGGTAGTTTAATAGCAGATAAACTGCTAACTCTTTCTCGCTTCTAAACACGAGAAGAGACGAATCACGAAGCAAATCAGTTAATTACCTCCTCTTGTTACCAGTAGTCAATCACTTGGACGGGACGGTAGAGCGACGGTCTCTCTTCTTGCAGGGTCGGGGCTCGATCCCCGATGGTTCACAGTAATTGGGGGATACCGTTCCTTCATTTCGTCCTCATATCCCAGCTTTTTTTTTCTTCATTTCCTTCATTACTCATTCTACCTTCCTTTGGATCTTTTACCAACATTTCAACGGGAGAATTGACAGGATTGACGTGTTGAGAGGACAGTGGGAGAGTTGACGGGGACTTGACAGGACTTGAAGTGGATGCTGTCGACGCGGCAGCTCCTATTGAACCCAAATTGATGAGGACTGATGTGGGACTCAAGTCGAGAATTGATGAATCGCTCGTTAACTGGGGCCCAGTTAACGAAATGAGCAGCGAAAAAATGTAATGTACACTGATTAATCTACACACACGGACCAGCAAGAACAATACCTGATCAACCAGGCTGTGACTCATACGTCAGGCTGCCAGCAGCCGCGTCCAACAACAGCCTGGTTGACCAGTCCACCAACCAGGAGGCCAGGTCGACGACCGGGCCGCGGGGACGCTAAGCCCCGAAAACACCTCAAGGTAACCTCAAGGTAAAGGGCAGGTCAACCAAGTAATCAGAGTATACTAAAGGTAATCAGAGTATACTAAAGGTAATCAGAGTATACTTTAGGTAATCCAAGAACTTAAGAAACTCATCTCAGCACCCAACATGAATGGCGAGGAACCTCTACTGATGTAGAGGTTTCGTAAATAGAGAATCAGGATGGTATTCAAACTCTTCACAAGACAGTAATGAAGAACAGGTTCCTAAGAACATATGAAAAGGATAAGAACACAATAATTAAGGAAACTACATACGCCTTATTGGTCCATACGAGGCAGCTGCTATTGGTCCATACGAGGCAGCTGCTATTGGTTCATACGAGGCAGCTCCTATTGGCCCATACGAGGCAGCTCCTATTGGTCCACACGAGGCAGCTCCTATTGGTCCATACGAGGCAGCTCCTATTGGTCCATACGAGGCAGCTGCTATTGGACCATACGAGGCAGCTCCTATTGGCCCATACGAGGCAGCTCCTATTGGTCCACACGAGGCAGCTCCTATTGGTCCATACGAAACAGCTCCTATTAGACCATACGAAGCAGCTCCTATTGGTCCATACGAAACAGCTCCTATTAGACCATACGAAGCAGCTCCTATTGGTCCATACGAAGCAGCTCCTATTGGTCCATACGAAACAGCTCCTATTAGACCATACGAGGCAGCTGCTATTTACACCCAGCCAAACTGATGCAAGGGTTGATGAGCAACACCTTTGTCTTGACGCAGGTGTTTTTCTTCGCCCCTTTTCCCAGCTATTCGGAGCAGGTTCCGGTGCTACTGTTAGCACCTGGTGGCGTCACGGGGCGGCGTGTGACCCCTCTCATCCCGTCACCACCTTAAAAAGGTCTCCGTGACCTCCTTTTGAGAAACTTACGCACTACGCCACGGAGAGAGAGAGAGAGAGAGAGAGAGAGAGAGAGAGAGAGAGAGAGAGAGAGAGAGAGAGAGAGAGAGAGAGAGAGAGAGAGAGAGAGACGGGGACTATGTAAACAGAACCAAGTTCACCACTGGAAGGAATATACGAACAAAATGAAGGCCCGGTGCCTGGCTACAGGTCAGGGCCATCGGGAATCGAACGCCGACCCTGCACGTGAAGCAGGACGTCTCTGTACCGGCTAAGGAGAAGATAATACCAAGAGAAAGTCTCGGAGAGTTAGAAATTAAAAGTCTAACTCACCTTCAAGACTCATATGACTTTCACTCAAAGTCTAACTCACCTTCAAGACTCATAACTTTCACTCAAAGTCTAACTCACCTTCAGAACACATAACTTTCACTCAAAGTCTAACTCACCTTCAGAACACATAACTTACACTCAAAGTCTAACTCACCTTCAAGACTCATATAACTTTCACTCAAAGTCTAACTCACCTTCAAGACTCATATAACTTTCACTCAAAGTCTAACTCACCTTCAAGACTCATATAACTTTCACTCAAAGTCTAACTCACCTTCAGAACACATAACTTTCACTCAAAGTCTAACTCACCTTCAGAACACATAACTTACACTCAAAGTCTAACTCACCTTCAAGACTCATATAACTTTCACTCAAAGTCTAACTCACCTTCAAGACTCATATAACTTTCACTCAAAGTCTAACTCACCTTCAAAACTCATAACTTTCACTCAAAGTCTAACTCACCTTCAAGACGTATCTAACTTTCACTCTAAAGTCTTTCACTCCTCAGAATTCGTGTGTTGGGCTGCTGAAGTCTGACGTCCCACACTCACTCGAGGCTAATAACTCAGGCAATACAAACTGCCCAATTTCCTTTTAGAGAGAGAGAGAGAGAGAGACAAAGAGAGAGAGAGAGAGAGAGAGAGAGAGAGAGAGAGAGAGAGAGAGAGAGAGAGAGAGAGAGAGAGAGAGAGAGAGAGAGAGAGAGAGAGAGAGAGAGAGAGAGAGAGAGAGAGAGAGAGAGAGAGAGAGAGAGAGAGAGAGAGAGAGAGAGAGAGAGAGAGAGAGAGAGAGACAGAGAGAGAGAGAGAGAGAGAGAGAGAGAGAGAGAGAGAGAGAGAGAGAGAGAGAGAGAGAGACAGAGACAGAGACAAAGAGAGAGAGAGACAGAGACAAAGAGAGAGAGAGAGAGAGAGTGTGTGCCCTTCAAGAGAAAATATAGAACAGTCGAGGAACAGTGAATAAATAAAAAATAAAATGGGCTATTTTCAATTTAATGGGAAGAATGTTCATAAAAATGGCGAAAATGGAATCGCCTCCCCCCCCCTCCCATTACACCTATTTCCTTTATTTTCATTTTCTTCTGCTCTATTTCTATCCATTTTTATTGAGGCAATTTACATTTGCTATTTTATTTGCTTTAATTCTTGTTTTATTCCTTATTTCCATCTATAGGGTCTCGTGGTAGAGTTGGCTACATTCTCGAACCAAAATCGGTGATCCCGAGTTCGATTCCCAGGAGAGACGGAAATGTTTGGCCACGTTTTCTTTCACCTAATGCGTCTGTTCACCTAGCAGGTATACCCAGGATAATAAACAACTGTTATGGGGATGCATTCTGGAGAGGGTCAGTAGTTTGAGGTCGATATACAAGCCTAAAGTTAATATATACACACAGTCGTCCTGTCCCGGACAGGATGATTTTTGTTAACTCATCAAATGAGCCCATTAGGAAGCTGCATCAATTCCTTGTAGTCATCAATGACATATGTAATACGCCTTTTACATAAGAACAAAGGTAACTGCAGAAGGCCTATTGGCCCATACGAGGCAGCTCCTATTCTATAACCACCCAATCCCACTCATATACTTGTCCAACCCGTGCTTGAAACAATCGAGGGACCCCACCTCCACAATGTTACGCGGCAATTGGTTCCACAAATCAACAACCCTGTTACTGAACCAGTATTTACCCAAGTCTTTCCTAAATCTAAACTTATCCAATTTATATCCATTGTTTCGTGTTCTGTCCTGTGTTGATACTTTTAATACCCTATTAATATCCCCCCGGTTATGTCCATTCATCCACTTGTAAACCTCTATCATGTCACCCCTAACTCTTCGCCTTTCCAGTGAATGCAACTTAAGCTTTGTTAATCTTTCTTCATATGAAAGATTTCTAATTTGGGGAATTAACTTAGTCATCCTACGCTGGACACGTTCAAGTGAATTTATATCCATTCTATAATATGGCGACCAAAACTGAACTGCATAATCTAAATGGGGCCTAACTAGAGCAAGATATAGCTTGAGAACCACACCAGGTGTCTTGTTACTAACGCTGCGATTAATAAATCCAAGTGTCCGATTTGCCTTATTACGAACATTTATGCATTGATCCTTTTGTTTTAAATTCTTACTAATCATAACTCCCAGATCCCTTTCGCAATCCGACTTCGCAATCACAACACCATCTAGCTCGTATCTTGTAACTCTATCATCATTACCTAACCTCAGAACTTTACATTTATCAGCATTAAACTGCATCTGCCAATCCTTTGACCATTTCAAAACCCTATCTAGATCAACTTGAAGTGATAGTGAGTCCTCCTCCGAATTAATTTCCCTACCGATTTTCGTATCATCGGCAAATTTGCAAATGTTGCTACTCAAACCTGAATCTAAATCATTTATATATATTATAAACAACAGAGGTCCCAGGACAGAGCCTTGAGGCACTCCACTTACAACATTTTCCCACTCTGACTTGATTCCATTTATACTAACTCTCTGTTTCCTTTGGTATAGCCATGCCCTAATCCAGCTTAATATAGCACCCCCAATACCATGAGACTCTATTTTTTTAATCAGTCTTTCATGTGGCACTGTATCAAAAGCTTTGCTAAAGTCAAGGTATACAACATCGCAATCCTTACCACTATCAACTGCCTCAACAATGCTAGAATAAAAAGATAACAAATTTGTTAAACATGAACGGCCATTTATAAAACCATGTTGCGACTCAATTATTAATTTATGTTTTTCAAGATGAAGACGAATTTTATTTGCTATTATAGATTCGAGTAACTTTCCCACAATAGACGTTAGGCTAATTGGTCGATAGTTAGACGCAAGTGATCTATCTCCTTTCTTAAAAACTGGTATCACATTAGCAACTTTCCAAAACTCTGGCACTCTGCCTGACTCTATTGATTTATTAAATATGGTTGACAGTGGGTCACAAAGCTCCTCTTTGCATTCTTTAAGCACCCTAGCAAACACTTCATCCGGCCCTGGGGATTTGTTTGGTTTGAGTTTTACTATTTGTTTAAGAACATCCTCCCTGGTAACTGCTAAACTCGTCAACCTGTCCTCGTCCCCACCCACATAGACTTGTTCGGCTGAAGGCATATTGTTAAGTTCCTCTTTAGTAAATACAGATACAAAATATTTATTAAAAATACTACTCATCTCTTCATCACTATCTGTTATTTGACCTGTCTCAGTTTTTAATGGACCTATCCTTTCCCTAGTCTTAGTACGATATAACTGAAAAAACCCTTTAGGATTTGTCTTTGCTTGCCCTGCTATGCGAACTTCATAGTTTCTTTTTGCTTTCCTTATCTCTTTTTTAACATTTCTAACCAGTTGTACGAATTCCTGTTCTAAAGTGACCTCCCCATTTTTAATCCTTTTGTACCAAGCTCTCTTTTTACCTATAAGGTTCTTCAAATTCTTTGTTATCCACTTTGGGTCATTAGTATACGATCTATTCAATTTGTATGGTATACTACGTTCCTGTGCTTTGTTTAGAATATTCTTAAATAAGTTATATATTGAATCCACATCGAAATCCCCATTTAAGTCACCTATCGCTGGGTTCATGTCTCGCTCCAAGACCGGCCCACACCCCATACCCAAGCCTTTCCAATCAATTTGACCCAAAAAATTTCTTAGGCTATTAAAATCAGCTTTTCGAAAATCTGGCACTTTAACAGAATTTTCTCCTACTGGTCTATTCCATTCTATGCTAAATCTGATTTCTTTGTGATCACTGCTCCCTAGCTCACTCCCTATTTCGATGTCATTAATTTGCGTTTCCCTGTTAGTTAACACTAAATCTAAAATATTATTTTCCCGTGTTGGTTCCTTAATGTGTTGCGTAAGAAAGCAATCGTCAATTAATTCTAGAAAATCTTCTGCTTCACTATTCCCTGTTTTGTTCAACCAGTTTATTCCGCTAAAATTAAAGTCACCCATGACATAAATACTGTTAGATCTAGATGCTCTAGATATTTCATCCCATAGATGCTTTGCTTCCATTCTGTCTAAATTTGGTGGCCTATATATTACTCCTATTATAATATTATTAGCTTTTTCGTTTAATTCAATCCAAATAGTTTCTGTGTGTGGCTCTGTTTTGATTCCCTCTTTGAGACTACATTTCAAATTGTCCCTAACATATATGGCTACTCCACCTCCTCGTCTAATATATCTATCTGTGTGAAATAGTTTAAATCCATATATTTGATATTCAGCTAATAGTTCTCTATTTTCTACATTCATCCACGTTTCGGTAAGTGCAATAATATCTATTTTTTCTGTGCAGACAAGAGCATTTAATTCGTTAATTTTATTTCTTAGACTTCTACTGTTAGTGTAATATACCCTAAGTGAATTGTTATTTTGCGGACCTTCTCTTTCCCTGATCGTTTTGCCAATTCCTTTCTCCCACAAACACATACTTTTATTACCTCCTTCCTCCAAATCAATTCCCATACCTCTATCTACTAACAGTTTAAACCCAAACAAACACCTCTAACCACTTCTTCTAGCGAGTTCGCAACAGCAACAACCCCAGCTCTCGATAGATGCACCCCATCACGAGCATACATTTCATTTCTTCCATAGAAGTGTTCCCAGTTGTCTATGAAAGATATTGCATTTGATTTGCAATATCTTTCCAGCCGGCAATTGACACCAAGTGCCCTCGATATCCATTCATTTCCCACTCCCTTTCTTGGAAGAATGCCACATATGATCGGGATTCCTTTGCTCCTAACTAACTCTATGGCTGTTTTAACCTCTGAATCAGTTCCTCACTCCTGACTCGACCAACATGCTAATGCAAATAATGGGATTGTTCCTTACCAGCCATAATATCATTCATGTTGTTTATAATATCACCAATGCCAGCTCCGGGATAGCAAACCCTTAACCTGTTCTATGCACAAAACGTTCTATCCAAATACCTTATCTGGGAATCTCCCACGAACTAATGTTTGCTAGTTTCTTTTTGCTTTCCTTATCTCTTTTTTAACATTTCTAACCAGTTGTACGAATTCCTGTTCTAAAGTGACCTCCCCATTTTTAATCCTTTTGTACCAAGCTCTCTTTTTACCTATAAGGTTCTTCAAATTCTTTGTTATCCACTTTGGGTCATTAGTATTCGATCTATTCAATTTGTATGGTATACTACGTTCCTGTGCTTTGTTTAGAATATTCTTAAATAAGTTATATATTGAATCCACATCGAAATCCCCATTTAAGTCACCTATCGCTGGGTTCATGTCTCGCTCCAAGACCGGCCCACACCCCATACCCAAGACTTTCCAATCAATTTGACCCAAAAAATTTCTTAGGCTATTAAAATCAGCTTTTCGAAAATCTGGCACTTTAACAGAATTTTCTCCTACTGGTCTATTCCATTCTATGCTAAATCTGATTTCTTTGTGATCACTGCTCCCTAGCTCACTCCCTATTTCGATGTCATTAATTTGCGTTTCCCTGTTAGTTAACACTAAATCTAAAATATTATTTTCCCGTGTTGGTTCCTTAATGTGTTGCGTAAGAAAGCAATCGTCAATTAATTCTAGAAAATCTTCTGCTTCACTATTCCCTGTTTTGTTCAACCAGTTTATTCCGCTAAAATTAAAGTCACCCATGACATAAATACTGTTAGATCTAGATGCTCTAGATATTTCATCCCATAGATGCTTTGCTTCCATTCTGTCTAAATTTGGTGGCCTATATATTACTCCTATTATAATATTATTAGCTTTTTCGTTTAATTCAATCCAAATAGTTTCTGTGTGTGGCTCTGTTTTGATTCCCTCTTTGAGACTACATTTCAAATTGTCCCTAACATATATGGCTACTCCACCTCCTCGTCTAATATATCTATCTGTGTGAAATAGTTTAAATCCATATATTTGATATTCAGCTAATAGTTCTCTATTTTCTACATTCATCCACGTTTCGGTAAGTGCAATAATATCTATTTTTTCTGTGCAGACAAGAGCATTTAATTCGTTAATTTTATTTCTTAGACTTCTACTGTTAGTGTAATATACCCTAAGTGAATTGTTATTTTGCGGACCTTCTCTTTCCCTGATCGTTTTGCCAATTCCTTTCTCCCACAAACACATACTTTTATTACCTCCTTCCTCCAAATCAATTCCCATACCTCTATCTACTAACAGTTTAAACCCAAACAAACACCTCTAACCACTTCTTCTAACGAGTTCGCAACAGCAACAACCCCAGCTCTCGATAGATGCACCCCATCACGAGCATACATTTCATTTCTTCCATAGAAGTGTTCCCAGTTGTCTATGAAAGATATTGCATTTGATTTGCAATATCTTTCCAGCCGGCAATTGACACCAAGTGCCCTCGATATCCATTCATTTCCCACTCCCTTTCTTGGAAGAATGCCACATATGATCGGGATTCCTCCCTTGCTCCTAACTAACTCTATGGCTGTTTTATACCTCTGAATCAGTTCCTCACTCCTGACTCGACCAACATCATTTCCTCCCACGCTAATGCAAATAATGGGATTGTTCCCATTACCAGCCATAATATCATTCATGTTGTTTATAATATCACCAATGCCAGCTCCGGGATAGCAAACCCTTAACCTGTTCCCCCTATCTCTAGCACAAAACGTTCTATCCAAATACCTTATCTGGGAATCTCCCACAACTAATGTTTGCTTAGGTACTTCCTTTACTTTCTGAGGGGCCTGCGCTTCCTTTCTCTTCGTTGCTTTCCCTTTTGCGCGATCCACAGTCTCTCCACAGCACTCGTCCTCCAAAACGTCAAATGAATTTGAAGTTGCTATGGCGTTTGAAGGCGGCTTTATCAAAGTCTTCTTAAGGCCCCTGTCTTTCGCAACTCTCCAAGACGAGGTCCCTTTACTGCTGGTCTCCTCCTTCGTTACTTCTCGTTGTTTTTTAAGCTGACGCACCTCCTCCCGCAGAGAGTCCAACTCTGTCCTCAGGGCTCCCACTAGAGTCACCAGGTCCTTCACTACAACTTCCATATTGCTATGATAATATAACAACACTCAGGAGCTCCGGTTAACACAACCTCTCACTGTGACTTCACCTGACCGAGAGCTGCCTCGTATGGACCAATAGGAGCTGCCTCGTATGGGCCAATAGGAGCTGCCTCGTATGGACCAATAGGAGCTGCCTCGTATGGGCCAATAGCAGCTGCCTCGTATGGACCAATAGGAGCTGCCTCGTATGGACCAATAGGAGCTGCCTCGTATGGGCCAATAGGAGCTGCCTCGTATGGGCCAATAGGAGCTGCCTCGTATGGGCCAATAGGAGCTGCCTCGTATGGACCAATAGGAGCTGCCTCGTATGGACCAATAGGAGCTGCCTCGTATGGACCAATAGGAGCTGCCTCGTATGGACCAATAGGAGCTGCCTCGTATGGACCAATAGGAGCTGCCTCGTATGGACCAATAGCAGCTGCCTCGTATGGACCAATAGGAGCTGCCTCGTATGGACCAATAGGAGCTGCCTCGTATGGACCAATAGGAGCTGCCTCGTATGGACCAATAGGCCTTCTGCAGTTACCTTTGTTCTTATGTTCTTATGTATGAAGACGTGAGAGGAATACAAGATATACAGCATTCCATCTAAGCCTTTCCAAAGACTTACAGTTAAATTATGACGTTTGTGTATTAATTGACAAGATTTTATTAAACCATTTGATAGATTATATCTGTCTTGTCTGTATCTTGAGTAATTATTTTATTATATAATTATTTATCCACCGGGACATACACATATATATTATATATTATATATATATTATATATATTATATAAAGTACTTTTGTGCGTACTTACGCCAAAAATATATCAGACTAATACACAATATTTTACTGATGATATTGAATACAATATTGAATACTCGATATTTTAAAACTGATGAATGCGTCTTTGTGTCCGTCTGTTGTTGTTATCTTTACGTTATCTTGAGATGATTTCGGGGCTTTAGTGTCCCCGCGGCCCGGTCCTCGACCAGGCCTCCACCCCCCAGGAAGCAGCCCGTGACAGCTGACTAACACCCAGGTACCTATTTTACTGCTAGGTAACAGGGGCATAGGGTGAAAGAAACTCTGCTCATTGTTTCTCGCCGGCGCCTGGGATCGAACCCGGGACCACAGGATCACAAGCCCAGCGTGCTGTCCGCTCGGCCGACCGGCTCCCAGGTTGTTGTTATTTAAGATTCGCTACCTGAAACAAGTAGTTCCAAGTAGCACGGGCTATGGTGACCCCGCTGAGTTTCCGTGTGTCCGTCAGTCACTTGAATAAGCCCATGAGGCTGAACCGGGGCTCGTCCGCCGCTTGAACGAACCTAACCTCCAGACACGCTGCATAAATCTCAATCTCAACACGACGCAACAAACATAAATAACATTCCTGACACATAACCACAGTTTCGAACCTCCGACAAGGCACGCATGGGTGTGAAAACCACACTCCCCCCCTCCCCCCCCTCACAGGACACAGGGTCGTGACGGTTGTGCCTCACGAAGGCTCGCTTACTGATCTCTCTATATGGACTCATTGCGTCGCCAACGCCATTATCTGTGACTCGGAGACCGGGTCGTGCTGCGGACGGCCCAAACGGCTCCGAAACATTTAAAAGAGCGTGAGAATGGGATGTTACTGTCGTTCAGAGAGGGTAATTGACTCGTCCAGATGTGGTGTAACACTTTATACCTCGTCTACGTCACTTTTATAAGCACGAATCACTCTTAATTACAGATTTATTACTATTATTATTATCACATTAACATTATGTATCAATGAAAAATTGGCCCATGCGAGGCAGCTGCTATTGGTCCATACGAGGCAGCTGCTGTTGGTTTATGCGAGGCAGCTGCTATTGGTCCATACGAGGCAGCTCCTATTGGTCCATACGAGGCAGCTCCTATTGGTCCATACGAGGCAGCTCCTATTGGTCCATACGAGGTCGCTCCTATTGGCCCATACGAGGCAGCTCCTATTGGTCCATACGAGGCAGCTCCTATTGGTCCATACGAGGCAGCTCCTATTGGTCCATACGAGGCAGCTCCTATTGGTCCGTACGAGGCAGCTCCTATTGGTCCATACGAGGCAGCTCCTATTGGTCCATACGAGGCAGCTCCTATTGGTCCATACGAGGCAGCTCCTATTGGTCCATACGAGGCCGCTCCTATTGGCCCATACGAGGCAGCCCCTATTGGTCCATACGAGGCAGCTCCTATTGGTCCATACGAGGCAGCTGCTATTGGTCCATACGAGGCAGCTCCTATTGGTCCATACGAGGCAGCTCCTATTGGTCCATACGAGGCCGCTCCTATTGGCCCATACGAGGCAGCTCCTATTGGTCCATACGAGGCAGCTCCTATTGGTCCATACGAGGCAGCTCCTGTTAGTGACCACCCCAACTCATTCATATATTGTCTCATAGACATGATAACTTACCCTCACCACGCCTGAAGACGGTACAATGAGGAGACGTTACAATGAGGAGTCGTTACAATGAGGAGACGTTACAATGAGGAGACGTTACAATGAGGAGACGTTACAATGAGGAGACGTTACAATGAGGAGACGGTACAATGAGGAGACGTTACAATGAGGAGACGTTACAATGAAGAGACGGTCTTCAAGACGATACAATGAGGCGTTCGTAAGATACTCGTAAGAAATGAAGAGGCAAGCAAGAATTTAAGGATAGGAACTGAAAAGTATACCTTCAAGGTACACTTGACGATGAAGATGGTATACCACTGCAGGGGTATACACCTAGTTAAGAATATATAACGGGTATATATCATCAGGCAGGTGAGGAAGGTCACACCTTGACGTATGTCTCACGAGTGACCTTGTAGTTAACTTTATAAAGCCAGCAATCAGCGTGTACCTTAACTACACACACATACACACACACACACACACGACACTGGAAGACAGAAGAGTAAGGGGAGACATGATCACAACCTACAAAATCCTCAGGGGAATCGACCGGGTAGACAAGGATAAACTATTCAACACTGGTGGGACGCGAACAAGGGGACACAGGTGGAAACTGAGTACCCACATGAGCCACAGAGACGTTAGAAAGAACTTTTTCAGTGTCAGAGTGGTTGACAGGTGGAATGCATTAGGCAGTGATGTGGTGGAGGCTGACTCCATACACAGTTTCAAATGTAGATATGATAGAGCCCAGTAGGCTCAGGAATCTGTACACCAGTTGATTGACAGTTGAGAGGCGGGACCAAAGAGCAAAAGCTCAACCCCCGCAAGCACAACTAGGTGAGTACATAAGACGGTACACATAAGACGGTACACATAAGACGGTACACATAAGAAGGTACACATAAGAAGGTACACATAAGAAGGTACACATAAGAAGGTACACATAAGACGGTACACATAAGAAGGTACACATAAGAAGGTACACATAAGAAGGTACACATAAGAAGGTACACATAAGACGTTACACATAGGACGTTACACATAAGACGGTACACATAAGAAGGTACACATAAGACGGTACACATAAGACGGTACACATAGGACGTTACACATAAGACGGTACACATAAGAAGGTACACATAAGACGGTACACATAAGACGGTACACATAAGAAGGTACACATAAGAAGGTACACATAAGAAGGTACACATAAGAAGGTACACATAAGAAGGTACACATAAGACGTTACACATAGGACGTTACACATAAGACGGTACACATAAGAAGGTACACATAAGACGGTACACATAAGACGGTACACATAGGACGTTACACATAAGACGGTACACATAAGAAGGTACACATAAGACGGTACACATAAGACGGTACACATAAGACGCTACACATAAGACGCTACACATAAGAAGGTCAAAAACACACTGATAAACGTAAATTGTTAAGCAAAATACCCAAAATACCGCCAATTAGACAGACCAATAAGGGCTGTTAACCCCTCCCCCCTCCCCCCCCCCACTCCCTGTCCCCCCAAGACATCCCCCCCCTCTCCCTCACCCCCTCCCTCCTCCCCTATTCCGTTCACTACCTATTCTCGCCCACCTATTGCCCCCCCCCCCGGGGTTCACACGCTTCGTAAACTGCTCGGTGATTGCTGTAATTTGATTAAACTAATAGGCTCGTTACACCTGCCAGGTGCGTCTGGCCCGGCGTGTGTGTAATACATATAGATTTCTGGGGTGGGGGAGGGGGGGGGGAGGTAGGCAGTGGGTCGGGAAGGGCTGGGGGGAGAAAGTAGAACGGGAAAGGGAACGTGAGAGGGGGAACGTGAGAGGGGGAACGTGACAGAAGGGGAACGGGAAGGGGAACGTGAGGGAGGAGGAACGTGAGAGAAGGGGAACGTGAGGGAGGGGGAACGTGAGGGAAGGGAACGTGAGGGAAGGGGAACGTGAGGGAGGGGGAACGTGAGGGAAGGGAACGTGAGGGAGGGGGAACGTGAGGGAGGGGGAACGTGACAGAAGGGGAACGGGAAGGGGAACGTGAGGGAGGGGGAACGTGAGGGAAGGGAACGTGAGGGAGGGGGAACGTGACGGGAGGGGGAACGTGAGGGAGGGGGAACGTGAGGGAGGGGGAACGTGACAGAAGGGGAACGGGAAGGGGAACGTGAGGGAGGGGGAACGTGAGGGAAGGGGAACGTGAGGGAGGGGGAACGTGAGGGAGGGGGAACGTGAGGGAAGGGAACGTGAGGGAGGGGGAACGTGAGGGAAGGGAACGTGAGGGAGGGGGAACGTGAGGGAGGGGGGACGTGAGGGAGGGGGAACGTGAGGGAAGGGGAACGTGAGGGAGGGGGAACGTGAGGGAGGGGGAACGTGAGGGAAGGGAACGTGAGGGAGGGGGAACGTGAGGGAGGGGGAACGTGAGGGAAGGGAACGTGAGGGAGGGGGAACGTGAGGGAGGGGGGACGTGCGGGAGGGGGAACGTGACGGGAGGGGGAACGAGAGGGAGGCGGAATGTGAGGGAGGGGGAACGTGAGGGAAGGGAACGTGAGGAAGAACAAGATGCGTGAACGTCCCCCCCCCCTCCCCCCGTCTCAACTCATTCTTTCCCCTCCACCTCATAATTCCCCAACTCACCCCTTAGTATTCCCCCTACCCCAATTATCTCAACCCCCCCCCCCATTCAACCAACTCAATTCCCTATTTTCCAATCTTCCCCCAATTCAACCCCCCCCCCCAATTGATCCAGCTCCCCCCCCCCCCTACCTCACCCCACCTCCCCTGACGTATCTAAAATCATCCTTAATCACTTTCTCCAAATATCTTTTGAGAGAGACGATTTACGGAGGCAAAAAATTGTGGTGGATGTGGCTGGTGATCGACTGGGAGATGAGGTCAGTGTTTGGGCATCACAGAGTGTGTGTGTGTGTGTGTGTGTGTGTGTGTGTGTGTGTGTGTGTGTGTGTGTGTGTGTGTGTGTGTGTGTGTGTGTGTTTACTAGTTGTGTTTTTGCGGGGGTTGAGCTGTGCTCTTTCGGCCCGCCTCTCAACTGTCAATCAACTGTTTACTAACTAACTACTAACTTACTAACTACTTTTTTTTTCCCACACCACACACACACACACCCCAGGAAGCAGCCCGTGACAGCTGACTAACTCCCAGGTACCTATTTACTGCTAGGTAACACGGGCACTTAGGGTGAAAGAAACTTTGCCCATTTGTTTCTGCCTCGTGCGGGAATCGAACCCGCGCCACAGAATTACGAGTCCTGCGCGCTATCCACCAGGCCCCCTATGTGTGTGTGTGTGTGTGTGTGTGTGCGTGTGGTACACACCCAAACTCCTGGGTGTCCAGGTTCTGGGTAAGCAATAAAGTTGATTCCGTGTTGCTTGAAGTTTTTTTTTTTGAGGGGAGGGGTAACTTTGTTAAAAAAGTTCTGATGTCGTGTCATTAAAACTTTATTCTTTATATTTGTGTGCCAAAACGTCTCGACTTTGATGGCAAATCAAATTCTGAACCTTTTAAGAAAATAAAGTTGTCGACTTTTGAAAGAAATGAATTTATTGGTTTTTCAAGAAAATAAACTCAAAAGACTTTTATAAGGAAACAAAATGCATAAATCAAGAAATTTTATATAAAAAAAATATTCAACTGCATAACGATTTATTTTGCAAAATAAATTGATTTCTGTTGATGAATTAGGAATGATGTAGGTTGCATGAGGAATGATAAATTTAATACAATCTGTTGTATGATAGACTAAAGCATAGATAATGTAGCCTTGCATTTTGCAGCAGTAATCATCAACGGAACAGCCTGAGAAGTGAGTTCAAGAGCTCCGAACACCCTATTGATGTCTCAAGAAACTCTTTAAATCTTCACGTCTCTCTTACATTGATGTTTTAAGATCCTCTCTATAACCTCCACATCACTCTCATATTAATGTCTCTACGTGTTCTAGTAGTCAATACCTCTCCCACATTGATGTCTCGACCTGTTCTACATTGATGCATTCACATCTAACATTGATGTCTCCACATCTCCAATATTGATGTCGCTTCACCTCGTCACCTGACCGCGTTATAGTGACATCATTTACCAAAACAGCAACCAGAAGCTCCCTCCTCCCAACAGAAGCCTCCCTCCCCCCAACAGAACCCCCCCCTCCCCCAACAGAAAGCCCCCCTCCTCAAGAGGAAGCCCCCTCCTCAACAGAAGCCCCCTCCCTCAACAGAAGCCCACCTTCCCCAACAGAAGCCCCACCTCCCCCAACAGAAGCCCCCCCTCCCCCAACAGAAGCCCCCCCTCCCTCAACAGGAAGCCCACCTCCCTCAACAGAAGCCCCACCTCCCTCAACAGAAACCCCCCCTCCCCCCAACAGAAGCCCCACCTCCCTCAACAGGAAGCCCACCTCCCTCAACAGAAGCCCCACCTCCCTCAACAGAAACCCCCCTCCCCCCAACAGAAGCCCCACCTGCCCCAACAGAAGCCCCACCTCCCCCAACAGAAGCCCCACCTCCCCCAACAGAAGCCCCCCTCCCCCAACAGAAGCCCCACCTCCCCCAACAGAAGCCCCCCTCCCCCAACAGAAGCCCCCCTCCCTCAACAGAAGCCCCACCTCCCTCAACAGGAAGCCCCACCTGCCCCACAGAAGCCCCACCTCCCTCAACAGAAACCCCCTCCCCCCAACAGAAGCCCCACCTCCCTCAACAGAAGCCCCACCTCCCCCAACAGAAGCCCACCTCCCTCAACAGTAGCCCACCTCCCTCAACAGTAGCCCCACCTCCCTCAACAGAAGCCCCACCTCCCCCAACAGAAGCCCCACCTCCCTCAACAGAAGCCCCACCTCCCTCAACAGAAGCCCACCTCCCCCCAACAGAAAGCCCAAACAGCAAATCCCCCAACACAAAATAATTCCACTGGATATAGAGCATCGAACCTAAACAACTTTTCATGCCGACCAAATCCTCCCCGTAAGAGATTAATCACCAACATCATCCAAGGCCGTGTGGGGTTCGACTCCCAGCGAGCAGACGCAAGAACCCATGCACGTAAACACAGACGTACTCCCACAGAGACGTACTCCCACAGACGTACTCCCACAGAGACGTACTCCCACAGACGTACTCCCATAGAGACGTACTACCAGAGACGTATTCACAGAGACGTACTCAGAGACGTACTCCCATAGAGACGTACTACCAGAGACGTACTCACAGAGACGTACTCCCATAGAGACGTACTACCAGAGACGTACTCACAGAGACGTACTCCCATAGAGACGTACTACCAGAGACGTACTCACAGAGACGTACTCCCACAGACGTACTCCCATAGAGACGTACTACCAGAGACGTACTCACAGAGACGTACTCACACAGAAACGTACTCCCACAGACGTACTCCCACAGAGACGTACTCCCACAGACGTACTCCCACAGACGTACTCCCATAGAGACGTACTCACACAGACGTACTCCCACAGAGATGTACTCACAGAGACGTACTCACCAATATCACCGGGCGTGATGCGGCATCGTGGCAACATTGCCATTTATCTCAATGTAAGCACCCTCACCTCTGACAACCTGTCATCAGAGCACACGTGCAAGCCACGCCATAACGAGCAGATGTCATGCCTTAATTGTCAAATTCTGGGTTGTGCAGGTGTGTGCAGGTGTGGGCAGGTATGCGCTCGGGGGAGTCTAGTGAAGTATGAGGGGCTCTGCTTCCAATTGGGGCGATATACTTGTATACCGGAAGGTATATATATATATATATATATATATATATATATATATATATATATATATATATATATATATATATATATATATATATATATATATATACACCTGATACTCGGTGTATGTGTGTATATTCAGAGTATACTTTAGTCCTGGGCTATCTTCAGGACTAGGGTATACTTGCTGGTTGGTCAGTAAGGTATTGTGGTGGTCTTAATAACCCTCCAGAGGTTGATAGGTCTTAAGTCCAACACCAAACTTGCTGGTTGGTTAGTGAGGTATTGTGATGGTCTTAATAACCCTCCAGAGGTTGATAGGTCTTAAGTCCAACACCAAACTTGCTGCTGGTTGGTCAGTAAGGTGTTGTGGTGGCCTTAATAACCCTCCAGAGGTTGATAGGTCTTAAGTCCAACACCAAACTTGCTGGTTGGTTAGTGAGGTATTGTGATGGTCTTAATAACCCTCCAGAGGTTGATAGGTCTTAAGTCCAACACCAAACTTGCTGGCTGGCCAGTAAGGTATTGTGGTGGTCTTAATAACCCTCCAGAGGTTGATAGGCCTTAAGTCCAACACCAAACCAATCCTCATCCCAATGTTGATATAAACATATATTACAATATAAATAATGTTGTTATTTACAAAGATTACTCTGATAAAGATAAACAAAATAAAACAACTTATTAAATACATTACAAACTGCCTCCAAGATAGCAATAAATCTGAACCAACACTTAAGATGCCACTGATATCTTATATGAACTTAAAATAGAATAATATAATATATTCAGAAATACCATCAAAAAACCACTGAAATTTATGAAAAACAATACCAAGAATTCTCAACAACAGCGGAATTTGTGGAGCAAAGCTAGAAAAGACCCATATAACAAAACGATTGGGCAAATCTAGAAAAAAGATGAGCTGAGGATTAGCACAAAGGGTGGTCAAAGGTAGCAATTAATCGCTTAAGAGTAGCAGAGAGGCCCATTAAGACTATAGTCAATGGGTGCAATGTTGATGAGATCACTGTTGATGTATCAGCATAGCCAGTGACATCACTATCTACCCTCTATCACCATCCACCACCATCCACCATCCATCACCATCACCATCCACTCACCATCACCATCATACAGTGACGATGACCAAGGATAAACCGTGAACAGGTAATTAAGGGAGTTAAGAAGATGTCGAATATGAAGGAATAGAGAGAGAGAGAGAGAGAGAGAGAGAGAGAGAGAGAGAGAGAGAGAGAGAGAGAGAGAGAGAGAGAGAGAGAGAGAGAGAGAGAGAGGGGGGCAGGAAGAGAGAGAGAGAGAGAGAGAGAGAGAGAGAGAGAGAGAGAGAGAGAGAGAGAGAGAGAGAGAGAGAGAGAGAGAGAGAGAGAGAGAGAGAGAGAGAGGGGGGGGGGCAGGAAGAGAGAGAGTGAGAGAGAGAGAGAGAGAGAGAGAGAGAGAGAGAGAGAGAGAGAGAGAGAGAGAGAGTGAGAGAGGGAGAGAGAGAGAGAGAGAGAGAGAGAGGGAGAGAGGGAGAGAGGGAGAGAGAGGGCGGGGCTGCCGGAAAGGGAGTTATTGAAAGAGGAAGGGAAAGGTCTCGGGACGAAGAGAGAGTGTGGAACAGACGGGAAGGGGGACCGGAAGTCACAGGAGGGGACACGAGTGTGATGAGAGGGGGGGGGGACATGGGGCACCCCCCCCCCCCCTCTCTCATTCTCACACCCCCAACCCCCATAAAGTAGGGGAATTATTAAGAGAAAGCGCTAAGTATAGCGCTGTGACTCTGTAGAACTTGGGATATGAGGACAAGGAGCTGGGATATGAGGACAAGGAGCTGGGATATGAGGACAAGGAGCTGGGGTATGAGTACAAGGAGCTGGGGTATGAGGAAGGAGCTGGGATATGAGGACAAGGAGCTGGGATATGAGGACAAGGAGCTGGGTATGAGGACAAGGAGCTGGGATATGAGGACAAGGAGCTGGGATATGAGGACAAGGAGCTGGGATATGAGGACAAGGAGCTGGGATATGAGGACAAGGAGCTGGGGTATGAGGACAAGGAGCTGGGATATGAGGACAAGGAGCTGGGGTATGAGGACAAGGAGCTGGGAATGAGACAAGGAGCTGGGATATGAGGACAAGGAGCTGGGGTATGAGGACAAGGAGCTGGGATATGAGGACAAGGAGCTGGGATATGAGGACAAGGAGCTGGGATATGAGGACAAGGAGCTGGGGTATGAGGACAAGGAGCTGGGATATGAGGACAAGGAGCTGGGGTATGAGGACAAGGAGCTGGGGTATGAGGACAAGGAGCTGGGATATGAGGACAAGGAGCTGGGGTATGAGGACAAGGAGCTGGGGTATGAGGACAAGGAGCTGGGATATGAGGACAAGGAGCTGGGATATGAGGACAAGGAGCTGGGGTATGAGGACAAGGAGCTGGGATATGAGGACAAGGAGCTGGGATATGAGGACAAGGAGCTGGGGTATAAGGACAAGGAGCTGGGGTATGAGGACAAGGAGCTGGGATATGAGGACAAGGAGCTGGGATATGAGGACAAGGAGCTGGGATATGAGGACAAGGAGCTGGGATATGAGGACAAGGAGCTGGGGTATGAGGACAAGGAGCTAGGATATGAGGACAAGGAGCTGGGATATGAGGACAAGGAGCTGGGGAGCTGGGATGAGGACAAGGAGCTGGGATATGAGGACCAGGAGCTGGGATATGAGGACAAGGAGCTGGGATATGAGGACAAGGAGCTGGGATATGAGGACAAGGAGCTGGGATATGAGGACAAGGAGCTGGGATATGAGAACAAGGAGCTGGGATATGAGGACAAGGAGCTGGGATATGAGGACAAGGAGCTGGGATATGAGGACAAGGAGCTGGGATATGAGACAAGGAGCTGGGATATGAGGACAAGGAGCTGGGATATGAGAACAAGGAGCTGGGATATGAGGACAAGGAGCTGGGATACTTCATAGACGTGTCACTTTGCTATCTAATTTTCACTATTTGTGCCTGCAGGAACGAGCTGTTAGCTCTTGGACCCCGCCTTTCTAACCTTCGGTTGTCTGATGTACTGACTCCCGACCTATTTTTCTCTGTCATTTCTACTAAATGTATGTCTCCGGATCTTCAGTCCGCGCGGAGGAGTTCACGGCTGCTTCCCTACGAGCGGTTCCCAGCAATCTGAACCTGTGACCTATTGTTCGAGGCATTTTTGGGGTCAACAAGTGTTTCCTGTGTGTTTTCTCATGGCATTTTATACACTTATGTGAGGGCTTCTTGTTTAGCTTGGCCGTATGCAAGGGCTTCATTATGCACTCACCTAGTTGTACTCACCTTGTGCTTACGGGGGTTAAGCGCTTTGGTTCTTAGGTTCTAAGCAAAGAGCTCTAAGCTCTTTGATTCCTCCTCTCAACTGTCAATCAATCAACAGTTCCCCCCCCCCACACACACACCAGGAAGCAGCCCGTAGCAGCTGTCTGCGATAGATTATTTACGTCAACAATGAAATCACGATAATGTGGCGTGTTTGAGACAATATTCGGAGCAGGATGCGGGGATCGAACCTGCGTGCTGGGGTTAAGGTGTGCGTCTGGAGTGAACCAGGACGCTATAGTTCGATCCCGTCGTGATGCTCCAAAGATATTTTGCCTCTTTATTGACATCATTCAGGAGACATTGATGATGGAAGTACCACCTTATTAAGAAAGCCGGTTGGCACGTTCTTCTGTCTTCAATCCTCTTCTCTCACTACGACATTCTGTTACCTACCTGTCAGGTACTCTCTTATACAGTTCAGTATCTTCCTAGTTACACTGTGACACCCGGCTGTGTCTCAGCCTCTTGTGGGTAGTCTTGTAAGATGTAATCCTCTCAACTTTTATGTGATTCGCTATATTTCTAGTTATAGTTCTCTGTTGCTCTGTTGCGCGGGTCATTATATCATCCTCTGTTGCCCTGTTAGTGTGAACAATTTACGTTGCTATCTTCCGTTGCTCTGTTATTGCAATCAGCGTAAATTATAATTCTGTATTTCTCTCTAAAAACTTCCGAATAAACAGAGTTCCGTTACAACGGAACTGTTTATTTTTCGTTCTCTGTTGACCTGTTATTGTATCTGTTGCTTCAGCCTCCCTCACCCTATTACCCCCCCCCCAGTGTATGTGTTTCTACTCCGTTTGTATCTGTTGCCACACCTGCAATTCCGTTTTGTACCTGTTGCCACACCTGAAGCTCCGTTTTGTACCTGTTGCCACATCTGAAACGCCGATTTGTACCTGTTGCCACACCTGAAACCCCGTTTTGTACCTGTTGCCACACCTGAAACCCCGTTTTATAACTGTTGCCACACCTGAAACTCCGTTTTGTACCTGTTGCCACATCTGCAACTCCGTTTTGTACCTGTTGCCACACCTGAAACCCCGTTTTGTACCTGTTGCCACACCTGAAACCCCGTTTTGTACCTGTTGCCACACATGAAACCCCGTTTTGTACCTGTTGCCACACCTGAAACCCCGTTTTGTACCTGTTGCCACACCTGAAACCCCGTTTTGTACCTGTAGCCACACCTGCAACTCCGTTTTGTACCTGTTGCCACACCTGAAACTCCGTTTTGTACCTGTTGCCACACCTGAAACCCCGTTTTGTACCTGTTGCCACACCTGAAACCCCGTTTTGTACCTGTTGCCACACCTGAAACCCCGTTTTGTACCTGTTGCCACACCTGAAACCCCGTTTTGTACCTGTTGCCACACCTGAAACCCCGTTTTGTACCTGTTGCCACACCTGAAACCCCGTTTTGTACCTGTTGCCACACCTGAAACTCCGTTTCGTACCTGTTGCCACACCTGAAACCCCGTTTTGTACATGTTGCCACACCTGAAACCCCGTTTTGTACCTGTTGCCACACCTGAAACCCCGTTTTGTACCTGTTGCCACACCTGAAACCTCGTTTTGTACCTGTTGCCACACCTGCAACTCCGTTTTGTACCTGTTGCCACACCTGAAACCCCGTTTTGTACCTGTTGCCACACCTGAAACCCCGTTTTGTACCTGTTGCCACACCTGAAACTCCGTTTTGTACCTGTTGCCACACCTGAAACCCCGTTTTGTACCTGTTGCCACACCTGAAACTCCGTTTTGTACCTGTTGCCACACCTGAAACCCCGTTTTGTACCTGTTGCCACACCTGAAACTCCGTTTTGTACCTGTTGCCACACCTAAAACTCCGTTTTGTACCTGTTGCCACACCTGCAGCTCCGTTTTGGACCTGTTGCCACACCTGCAACTCATCGCCTTTGTAACCCCCCCCCCCACGCCCCCCTAAACAATAACAACTCCTGCACTTGTTCCATTGTTCCATAACTTTACGACGTCTGATGATTGTAGTCAACCCCTTGTTTGGTTTCCAGGTATTGGGTTCGCGCCAGGCTTTCAATTGTTTATCTGGTTGAAAGTTGATGTTGTTTACGTATGGGTGAGTGTTTACACTCCCCACCCCAGAAGGATTCGAACCCAGACAGCCGGGAGCACTATGCACCTTGGCGTACATGGTACCTTAGCCACTAGACCCAAACTGACTGTACAAAAGTGTTGGTGGGCGTGAGACTATTTACCCAATATCCGACAGCATTCGGAGGTCAACTTCGGCATAGATCGAATCGTCGAATCATCGAATCACCTGATTTGTGCTGCTCACGTGGCTCCCAAAAGTGAGGTGATTCGACGAAATATCTGTGTAATCTTGACCAGACCACACACTAGAAATTGAAGGGACGACGACGTTTCGGTCCGTCCTGGACCATTCTCAAGTCGACTGATTCTCAAGTCATTCACACAATCGACTTGAGAATGGTCCAGGACGGACCGAAACGTCGTCGTCCCTTCACCTTCTAGTGTGTGGTCTGGTCAACATACTTCAGCCACGTTATTGTGACTCATCGCCTGCATCTGTGTAATCTTATCTTTTCTTGCTAGAAGTCTGCTATGTAGTCCTCTCACTGCTCTCCATGCCTGGGGGGTACAAGAACAAGCTGCTTGTTCCACTACATCACCTGTGACACTACAGCTGCGGGTAATGATGGGGTGAGTTAGGCCAGTGGGTCCATGGAGCGGAGACACGCGGGATTCGAACGGGTTTATCATTTACTAATAACAGGTAGGCTGGAACCCTGAGAGAGAGAGAGAGAGAGTCCAGATGAAGTGGAGACGTTTTATCCTGTCGTCCTCTGCGTGCTTGTCTGTCTGTCTGTCTGTCTGTCTGTCTGTCTGTCTGCCTGCCTGCCTGCCTGTCTGTCTGTCTGCCTGCCTGTCTGTCTGCCTGTCTGTCTGTCTGTCTGCCTGCCTGTCTGTCTGTCTGTCTGTCTGTCTGTC
Source organism: Procambarus clarkii (assembly GCF_020424385.1). Lineage (NCBI taxonomy): Eukaryota > Metazoa > Arthropoda > Malacostraca > Decapoda > Cambaridae > Procambarus > Procambarus clarkii. The sequence goes on from NC_059637.1 coordinate 6,801,366, forward strand.
TGCCTGCCTGTCTGTCTGTCTGTCTGTCTGTCTGTCTGTCTGTCTGCCTGCCTGTCTGTCTGTCTGTCTGTCTGTCTGTCTGCCTGCCTGCCTGCTTGTTTGTGTGTATGATTGTTTGTGCGTCTGACATCTGACAGTTTGTGTGTCTGTTTGCTACTTTGTACGTTTTTTTGTTTGGGTCGTGTGTTTGTTAGTTTGTGCGTCTGTCTACTGTTTGTGTCTGTTTGTTTGTTTGTGTGCTTATGTGTTAATCTGCCCCTCCCCCCCCCGTCCTCCCCATTGTATGGTAAGTGGAACACAAGCCGCTGTCACGCTGTCACCACCATTAACAACATCAGTTCTTGGCTTTCACCCTTGAGAACTTTTGTCACGTCGGTGGCAGAAGTTAAAGGTTAAGCCATTAGCTTTAAACACGTTAGAACAATCAACCATTCAACCCCTTAAATGCAAAGAATGTGACCTGAACGAGGCAATTAGACCTGCAAATCGTCTAGAGTTTCCAGGAATGATATACACAAGATGGTGGCTGAAAACACGACCTGAACACGTTCGTTACCTTGAGTGGATTAAGCATTTGATTGATCGATTAATCGATTGAGTGGATTAATACTTGTGAATTAAGCTTTATTATCCCCTCAAGGGGATATTAACTAGCTTTGTGTCGGTTTTAAACAGCGTCTTCAATGACGAACCTTCAGTGCTGGGTTTTTTCTTCGTTCAGCAAGACACCTTAATGGCTTCTTGAGCGGGATCTCCAATTTTATGGTCATGGTTCAAATGCTGTGATATCTTGGATTGTGTGGCACCTCCTTGGCTTAGCGTCTGTGCTGGAGTTGACAGGATCTGTGCTATCCTAGTTCTAGAGATATGATATCTCGATAGGATATCGAGAGATATCCAATATGTATTGAAATAATCTCCATCCATAATACAGTTTTGTCTCGCCTCCTGCATTCCAGTGTACATATGTGTTCTTAATATGTATTTAGTATGTACCTAATACCTCATTATATGTACTTAATATGGGTATATATGCACTTAATGTGTATTTAATATGTGCATACTACACTGTCTCATATCTTAAGATGTAACATGAGGGCTACATGGTAAACTTTATTGCAAAGCTTGCATTTTCGAGGTTCGATTCCCGATGGCTCCCAGTGGTTAGTCACCGTTCCTTCATTGTCCTCTTATCCCAGCTCCTTGTCCTCATATCCCAGCTCCTTGTCCTTATATCCCAGCTCCTTGTCCTCATACCCCAGCTCCTTGTCCTCATACCCCAGCTCCTTGTCCTCATATCCCAGCTCCTTGTCCTCATATCCCAGCTCCTTGTCCTCATATCCCAGCTCCTTGCCATCATACCCCAGCTCCTTGTCCTCATATCCCAGCTCCTTGTCCTCATATCCCAGCTCCTTGTCCTCATATCCCAGCTCCTTGTCCTCTTATCCCAGCTCCTTGTCCTCATACCCCAGCTCCTTGTCCTCATATCCCAGCCCCTCGTCCTCTTCAGGTATTGTCCTCACAGGTGTTGTCCTCACAGGTGTTTGGCTTGCCTCACCCACGTGTCAGATAAAACACTTTCTGGAAGCCACTCAACACATCTAAGACATTATTCTTGATTCGTAACGAAGGCGGTTGTGCCGTAAGGTCGGTTCTTGACCCTCTGAGAACACCACTATAGCCTTAACCTGCTGAACTGCCACTTACTGCATAGTTTCATGTCACTGAAGAGGTGCCAAAGGTGCCAGAGGTGTGGGCCCCAATGATCATGTCACTCGCAGACTTCTTAACAACCCCTCAGAGTGAAGGACTTCGTAACTGTGACACAGGTGACACAGGTGTTATGGTGTGACAAAGGTGCTCCAGGTGTTACGGTGTGACACAGGTGCTACAGGTGTTACGGTGTGACACAGGTGCTACAGGTGTTACGGTGACACAGGTGCTACAGGTGTTACGGTGTGACACAGGTGACAAAGTTGTTACAGTGTGACAAAGGTGCTACAGGTTAATTCCTCCATTGTTTCTTAATATATCACCCCTTCCTCTCCCTTTTCCGACTTCTTTCCCTCTCGACTGCCCCCTACATACCTGCTACCTATCTCTTCCCTTCCCTCGTTCCCCTCCCAGCACAGCGGGTCACAGGGCGTTACGCTCCCCTAACACATTCCTAGTTTCACTTTCCCTTCCCAAGCGTCTCCTTAATTATCTCTGTTGTCACTTCCATATCCTGGGAACTATAAGATCGTGAGACAAGACCAAGAAGATGAGATTGTCAGGAGAAAACTCTTAACCAGTATGTCTATACATAATTAGCAGGCTGAGAGCTTTCCCTTCCCATAGCTCATGGTAAGCCTTACCCTACTAGTTTTACACACAGGTGGGTACAGGAGCAGACGATTGCTGACTCCTGTTAGCAGGCTGAGAGCTTTCCCTTCCCATAGCTCATGGTAAGCCTTACCCTACTAGTTTTACACACAGGAGGGTACAGCAGCAGACGACTGCTGACTCCTGTTAGCTGGCTGAGAGCTTTCCCTTCCCATAGCTCATGGTAAGCCTTACCCTACTAGTTTTACACACAGGTGGGTACAGGAGCAGACGACTGCTGACTCCTGTTAGCAGGCTGAGAGCTTTCCCTTCCCATAGCTCATGGTAAGCCTTACCCTACTAGTTTTACACACAGGTGGGTACACGAGCAGACGACTGCTGACTCCTGTTAGCAGGCTGAGAGCTTTCCCTTCCCATAGCTCATGGTAAGCCTTACCCTACTAGTTTTACACACAGGTGGGTACAGGAGCAGACGACTGCTGACTCCTGTTAGCAGGCTGAGAGCTTTCCCTTCCCATAGCTCATGGTAAGCCTTACCCTACTAGTTTTACACACAGGTGGGTACAGGAGCAGACGACTGCTGACTCCTGTTAGCTGGCTGAGAGCTTTCCCTTCCCATAGCTCATGGTAAGCCTTACCCTACTAGTTTTACACACAGGTGGGTACAGGAGCAGACGACTGCTGACTCCTGTTAGCAGGCTGAGAACTTTCCCTTCCCATAGCTCATGGTAAGCCTTACCCTACTAGTTTTACACACAGGTGGGTAATGATATCACAGTGTACAGCTTCAGTGCACAATGATATCACAGTGTACAGCTTCAGTGCACGATGATATCACAGGAACACGAATCTATGAGAAAACATTAAAATATAGGCTGTTTATAGGATCTAAATCGCCTCCGTAATAGTGTGTTTGGGAGTCAGGATTCGAACCCACATTATATATATATATATATATATATATATATATATATATATATATATATATATATTATTAAATATGACCGAAAAAGTAAGATTAATAATTCTAACACGAATTTTCTCAATCTTTCGTACATTACGCTTCACTGTTGGAGGTAAATCAAAAATCACTTCTCCAAAATTCATTTTTATTTCTTAGTCTGACGCGACACGGGCGCGTTTCGTAAAACTTATTACATTTTCAAAGACTTCACAAATACACAACTGATTAGAACTAGCGTTTCCCTGATTTTATATCTACATTTGAGTGAGGTGGGAAGGGTGATGTGGCATTACATTTGAGTGAGGTGGGAAGGGTGATGTGGCATTAACACAAGACAGAACACTAGAGGATATTAATAGGGTATTAAAAGTATCAACACAAGACAGAACACGAAACAATGGGTATTGAATAGAAGTGTTTGTAGAAAGCCTATTGGTCCATATTTCTTGATGCTTCTATATTGGAGCGGAGTCTTGAGGTGGGTAGAATATAGTTGTGCAATAATTGGCTGTTGATTGCTGGTGTTGACTTCTTGATGTGCAGTGCCTCGCAAACGTCAAGCCGCCTGCTATCGCTGTATCTATCGATGATTTCTGTGTTGTTTACTAGGATTTCTCTGGCGATGGTTTGGTTATGGGAAGAGATTATATGTTCCTTAATGGAGCCCTGTTGTTTATGCATCGTTAAACGCCTAGAAAGAGATGTTGTTGTCTTGCCTATATACTGGGTTTTTTGGAGCTTACAGTCCCCAAGTGGGCATTTGAAGGCATAGACGACGTTAGTCTCTTTTAAAGCGTTCTGTTTTGTGTCTGGAGAGTTTCTCATGAGTAGGCTGGCCGTTTTCCTGGTTTTATAGTAAATCGTCAGTTGTATCCTCTGATTTTTGTCTGTAGGGATAACGTTTCTATTAACAATATCTTTCAGGACCCTTTCCTCTGTTTTATGAGCTGTGGAAAAGAAGTTCCTGTAAAATAGTCTAATAGGGGGTATAGGTGTTGTGTTAGTTGTCTCTTCGGAGGTTGCATGGCTTTTCACTTTCCTTCTTATGATGTCTTCGATGAAACCATTGGAGAAGCCGTTATTGACTAGGACCTGCCTTACCCTACAGAGTTCTTCGTCGACTTGCTTCCATTCCGAGCTGTGGCTGAGAGCACGGTCGACGTATGCGTTAACAACACTCCTCTTGTACCTGTCAGGGCAGTCGCTGTTGGCATTTAGGCACATTCCTATGTTTGTTTCCTTTGTGTAGACTGCAGTGTGGAAACCTCCGCCCTTTTCCATGACTGTTACATCTAGAAAAGGCAGCTTCCCATCCTTTTCCGTCTCGTAAGTGAAACGCAGCACGGAACTCTGCTCAAATGCCTCCTTCAGCTCCTGCAGATGCCTGACATCAGGTACCTGTGTAAAAATGTCGTCAACATACCTGCAGTATATGGCCGGTTTACCAACGTACCTGTGGACGAGACAATCGGAATGATAGCCGACAGAGTGTATCGTGATCCAGCCTGTACTCCTCTTGACATGCCAGAAAGTATTCTGAGGAAACTACTCCAAGCTTGTACTAAAGAGGCACCCTTCTTGAGCCCGGATGGGCACATGTATAAGCAAGTAGATGGGGTCGCCATGGGTTCTCCCCTAGGTGTCCTGTTTGCAAACTTCTACATGGGTACCATCGAGCAAAAAGTCTTAGTCGACATGAACTTGAAACCGGCCATATACTGCAGGTATGTTGACGACATTTTTACACAGGTACCTGATGTCAGGCATCTGCAGGAGCTGAAGGAGGCATTTGAGCAGAGTTCCGTGCTGCGTTTCACTTACGAGACGGAAAAGGATGGGAAGCTGCCTTTTCTAGATGTAACAGTCATGGAAAAGGGCGGAGGTTTCCACACTGCAGTCTACACAAAGGAAACAAACATAGGAATGTGCCTAAATGCCAACAGCGACTGCCCTGACAGGTACAAGAGGAGTGTTGTTAACGCATACGTCGACCGTGCTCTCAGCCACAGCTCGGAATGGAAGCAAGTCGACGAAGAACTCTGTAGGGTAAGGCAGGTCCTAGTCAATAACGGCTTCTCCAATGGTTTCATCGAAGACATCATAAGAAGGAAAGTGAAAAGCCATGCAACCTCCGAAGAGACAACTAACACAACACCTATACCCCCTATTAGACTATTTTACAGGAACTTCTTTTCCACAGCTCATAAAACAGAGGAAAGGGTCCTGAAAGATATTGTTAATAGAAACGTTATCCCTACAGACAAAAATCAGAGGATACAACTGACGATTTACTATAAAACCAGGAAAACGGCCAGCCTACTCATGAGAAACTCTCCAGACACAAAACAGAACGCTTTAAAAGAGACTAACGTCGTCTATGCCTTCAAATGCCCACTTGGGGACTGTAAGCTCCAAAAAACCCAGTATATAGGCAAGACAACAACATCTCTTTCTAGGCGTTTAACGATGCATAAACAACAGGGCTCCATTAAGGAACATATAATCTCTTCCCATAACCAAACCATCGCCAGAGAAATCCTAGTAAACAACACAGAAATCATCGATAGATACAGCGATAGCAGGCGGCTTGACGTTTGCGAGGCACTGCACATCAAGAAGTCAACACCAGCAATCAACAGCCAATTATTGCACAACTATATTCTACCCACCTCAAGACTCCGCTCCAATATAGAAGCATCAAGAAATATGGACCAATAGGCTTTCTACAAACACTTCTATTCAATACCCATTGTTTCGTGTTCTGTCTTGTGTTGATACTTTTAATACCCTATTAATATCCTCTAGTGTTCTGTCTTGTGTTAATGCCACATCACCCTTCCCACCTCACTCAAATGTAATGCCACATCACCCTTCCCACCTCACTCAAATGTAGATATAAAATCAGGGAAACGCTAGTTCTAATCAGTTGTGTATTTGTGAAGTCTTTGAAAATGTAATAAGTTTTACGAAACGCGCCCGTGTCGCGTCAGACTAAGAAATAAAAATGAATTTTGGAGAAGTGATTTTTGATTTACCTCCAACAGTGAAGCGTAATGTACGAAAGATTGAGAAAATTCGTGTTAGAATTATTAATCTTACTTTTTCGGTCATATTTAATAATATATGTCTACAGGAAAGACTGCTACCAAAATATACATATATATATATATATATATATATGAGTGGTAGTAGAGTATGGCCACGGTGAGTGGTAGTAGAGTATGGCCACGGTGAGTGGTAGTAGAGTGTGGCCACGGTGACTGGTAGTAGAGTGTGGCCACGGTGACTGGTAGTAGAGTGTGGTCACGGTGACTGGTAGTAGAGTGTGGCCACGGTGAGTGGTAGTAGAGTGTGGCCACGGTGACTGGTAGTACAGTGTGGCCACGGTGACTGGTAGTAGAGTGTGGCCACGGTGAGTGGTAGTAAAGTGTGGCCACGGTGAGTGGTAGTAGAGTGTGGCCACGGTGACTGGTAGTAGAGTGTGGCCACGGTGACTGGTAGTAGAGTGTGGCCACGGTGACTGGTAGTAGAGTGTGGTCACGGTGACTGGTAGTAGAGTGTGGCCACGGTGAGTGGTAGTAGAGTGTGGCCACGGTGACTGGTAGTAGAGTGTGGCCACGGTGAGTGGTAGTAGAGTGTGGCCACGGTGACTGGTAGTACAGTGTGGCCACGGTGACTGGTAGTAGAGTGTGGCCACGGTGACTGGTAGTACAGTGTGGCCACGGTGACTGGTAGTACAGTGTGGCCACGGTGACTGGTAGTAGAGTGTGGCCACGGTGACTGTCAGTACAGTGTGGCCACGGTGACTGGTAGTAGAGTGTGGCCACGGTGACTGTCAGTACAGTGTGGCCACGGTGACTGTCAGTACAGTGTGGCCACGGTGACTGGTAGTAGAGTGTGGCCACGGTGACTGTCAGTACAGTGTGGCCACGGTGACTGGTAGTAGAGTGTGGCCACGGTGACTGGTAGTACAGTGTGGCCACGGTGACTGGTAGTACAGTGTGGCCACGGTGACTGGTAGTAGAGTGTGGCCACGGTGACTGTCAGTACAGTGTGGCCACGGTGACTGGTAGTAGAGTGTGGCCACGGTGACTGTCAGTACAGTGTGGCCACGGTGACTGGTAGTACAGGAGATCACAGTCATTACAGAGACTGGAGGAACTCTTCCCACAGGAGCTCAAAGAAGCCATTGTTTACAAACATCAGCTGACGCAGGCAGGGAAGAAGCCATTGTTTACAAACATCAGCTGACGCAGGCAAACCATTGTTTACAAACATCAGCTGACGCAGGCAGGAAAGAAGCCATTGTTTACAAACATCAGCTGACGGAGGCAGGAAAGAAGCCATTGTTTACAAACATCAGCTGACGCAGGCAAGCCAGTGTTTACAAACATCATCTGACGCAGGCAAGCCATTGTTTACAAACATCAGCTCACGCAGGCAAGCCAGTGTTTACAAACATCAGCTGACGCAGGCAGGAAAGAAGCCAGTGTTTACAAACATCAGCTGACGCAGGCAAGCCAGTGTTTACAAACATCAGCTGATGCAGGCAAGCCATTATTTACAAACATCAGCTGACACAGGCAAGCCAGTGTTTACAAACATCAGCTGATGCAGGCAAGCCATTATTTACAAACATCAGCTGACGCAGGCAGGAAAGAAGCCTGTGTTTACAAACATCAGCTGACGCAGACAAGCCATTGTTTACAAACATCAGCTGACACAGGAAGCCTGTGTTTACAAACATCAGCTGATGCAGGCAGGAAAGAAGCCTGTGTTTACAAACATCAGCTGACGCAAACAAGCCATTGTTTACAAACATCAGCTCACGCAGGCAAGCCAGTGTTTACAAACATCAGCTGACGCAGGCAGGAAAGAAGCCAGTGTTTACAAACATCAGCTGACGCAGGCAAGCCATTGTTTACAAACATCAGCTGACGCAGACAGGAAACAAGTTCTCACGCCAGATGTGAGACCCAACCTGTCGTTCCCGTCGCCCTGCGTCACATGGCCTTGTTCTCAACCCTCCTGACAGCCTTCAATTATTTTTCCTTTTGTTCCACCTCGTTTAGCAGAGAGAGAGAGAGAGAGAGAGAGAGAGAGAGAGAGAGAGAGAGAGAGAGAGAGAGAGAGAGAGAGAGAGAGAGAGAGAGAGAGAGAGAGAGAGAGAGAGAGTGTTCCCCAGGCGGCATGGTGATGAATACCCGTGATGAATTGTCGTTTTTGACAGCTTTTATGATGAGTTGATCGAGAGATAGAGTGCGTTGACGAGTCCTTCCACACAAGGGGACACACCATTCACAGTTAAGGGAGCTTAAAGAGTATATATCAGAGACTGTTTTATCTTAATGCTGCAATTGACGACGATTGAAATTGACTGTCAAGTGTTGCAGGAAGACAGTTGGTGCAGACGAGGTGTTCTGTTGATGGGGTCAATATGCAGGTCAACACTCATCGCATTCTCAACGTCTTACCGACGCTGTTATAACTTTTAATGACGTTTATGTGGAAAATCTTAAGTTACGTTGTGCGTTTGCGTCTACATTTGACGTGTCAATTTGACGTGATTTGGCGGCCAAACATGCTTGAGTAACAGTTAATTAACGTACGATCAACTTTAGCAACGTTAATTAAACGTATTACCCCGAGGATTCAGTTCAACGTTAATTAAACGTCTTAACCGTCTCGTCATCGTCTCTCGTCAAGCGTGGCCCGTGAGGGGGGGGGGGCTGGGATTGTAACGACGGATCAGATACAATCGAGGCATTAAAAAAAAATCTGTTTTATGTCTTAATGAGCTTGAGTCGAGAGCTTTTTTAATGGAAACAATTTATATAATGGAGTTACTTAGTGCTATTATGTAACCTATCTTATGACTTGTGTGTGTGAGAGAGAGAGAGAGAGAGAGAGAGAGAGAGAGAGAGAGAGAGAGAGAGAGAGAGAGAGAGAGAGAGAGAGAGAGAGAGAGAGAGAGAGAGGAGAGAGAGAGAGAGAGGGAGAGAGAGAGAGAGAGAGAGAGAGAGAGAGAGAGAGAGAGAGAGAGAGAGAGAGAGAGAGAGAGAGAGAGAGAGAGAGAGAGAGAGAGAGAGAGAGAGAGAGAGAGAGAGAGAGAGAGAGAGAGAGAGAGAGAGAGAGAGAGAGAGAGAGAGAGAGAGAGAGAGAGAGAGGGAAAGCTTTAAAGCTATAAATGCTAGTGGATCAAGGTCACTTATGTAATGCCTGAGATAAACTTTACAAAAAGCTAAATTATTTTTTTTTTATTTGATGGCACTGGCTTTAAACCGTGAATGGTGATGGGTGTTGATGGTGAGTGGTGTTGATGGTGAGTGGTGTTGATGGTGAGTGGTGTTGATGGTGAGTGGTGTTGATGGTGAGTGGTGTTGATGGTGAGTGGTGTTGATGGTGAGTGGTGTTGATGGTGAGTGGTGTTGATGGTGATGGGTGTTGATGGTGATGGGTGTTGATGGTGAGTGGTGTTGATAGTGAGTGGTGTTGATGATGAGTGTTGATGGTGATGGGTGTTGATGGTGATGGGTGTTGATGGTGATGGGTGTTGATGGTGATGGGTGTTGATGGTGAGGGGTGTTGATGGTGATGGGTGTTGATGGTGATGGGTGTTGATGGTGATGGGTGTTGATGGTGATGGGTGTTGATGGTGAGTGGTGTTGATGGTGATGAGTGTTGATGGTGATGGGTGTTGATGGTGAGGGGTGTTGATGGTGATGGTTGTTGATGGTGAGGGGTGTTGATGGTGAGTGGTGTTGATGGTGATGGGTGGTGATGGTAAGTGGTGTTGATGGTGAGGGGTGTTGATGGTGAGGAAGGTGTTGATGGTGAGGAAGGTGTTGATGGTGATGGGTACCAGTTGTGGTGAGGGGTGTTGATGGTGAGTGTCTACCAGTTGATGGTGAGGGGTGTTGATGGTGAGTGGGGTTGATGGTGAGGGGTGTTGATGGTGAGTGGGGTTGATGGTGAGGGGTGTTGATGGTGATGGTTGTTGATGGTGAGGGGTGTTGATGGTGATGGGTGTTGATGGTGAGTGGTGTTGATGGTGATGGGTGTTGATGGTGATGGGTGTTGATGGTGAGTGGTGTTGATGGTGATGGGTGTTGATGGTGAGGGGTGTTGATGGTGAGTGGTACCAGTGTGATGGTGATGAAGGTGTTGATGGTGATGGGTGTTGATGGTGAGGGGTGTTGATGAGTGATGGGTGTTGATGGTGAGGGTCTATTGATGGTGAGGGGGTGTTGATGGTGATGGGTGTACCATGGTGGTGGGTGGTTGATGGTGAGTGGTGTTGATGGTGATGGGTGTTGATGGTGATGGGTGTTGATGGTGAAGAGTGATGCTAATGACTGGTGTTGATGGTGATGGGTGTTGATGGTGAAGGGTGTTGATGGTGAGGGGTGTTGATGGTGATGGGTGTTGATGATGAATGATGTTGATGGTGAGGGATGTTGATGGTGAGTGGTGTTGATGGTGAAGGGTGTTGATGGTGAGTGGTGTTGATGGTGAGGGATGTTGATGGTGAGGAGTGTTGCTAATGACTGGTGTTGATGGTGAGGGCTTACATGACAACTCACAACCAATCAACAGAGACACGGATGGTGATAAATGTAGCGAATATTTAATCGCCTCACCCGCGAGGTCTCTCTTAATGTGAGAGTGAACACTCTGATTTATGAAGCTGTTGTTATCCACAAAGGTCAATGCAGAGTGACCCTATTGTCTCCATAAACATATGAAGGTCACAGATGTTCTTACTCGCAGGTGTTTGTCTCCCACAGTTGTTGGATTTATTAAATTTCGTTAAAACATGTTCCAGTTTTGTCAAAAAATGAACGGATAGTAAGTCTTTAATGTGTGTATTTACTATCTGTGTCTGCTGAATCGGGCTATTTAGCTCTTGGACCCCGCCTTTCTAATCAATCTATTTTTCCATTATGTCTACTACATGTATTTATCTCTAACATACACACACACATACATATTCCCATGAAGCAGGCCGTAGCAGCTGTCTAACTCCCAGGTACCTATTTACGGCTAGATGAACAGGAGTATCAGGGTGAAAGAAACTCGGCCCATTTGTTTCCGCCCCCGCCGGGAATCGAACCCAGGTCCTTAGGACTACGACCCCCGAGCCCTATATCCACTCAGCTGGGAGGTGTGTGTGTGTATTTACTATTTGTTTGCTATTTGTATCTGCAGAATCGAGCTCTTAGCTCTTGGACCCCGCCTTTCTAGCCAATCTATTTTTCCTCTATTATATCACTGAACTGTATGAATTATCGCGCCATGTTCTGTAACCTCACAACCCTTTAATAGGTCTATATTTTCATTTAGGCTGAATTTAGACGTTTCAGTGGACAATGGGTGTAATACTCGCTCAAGTGACCAACCAAACTGTTGAGCATGCGCCCGGCACCACCAAATACGGTACGCGGGACAAACAAGTAATTTAGACCTCGACAACACTGTCAAAAGACCTCAGACCAGGACCTAGATTCACGAAGCAGTTACGCAGGCACTTACGAACCTGTCCATCTTTTCTCAATCTTTGGCGGCTTTGTTTACAATTATTAAACAGTTAATGAGCTCCGAAGCACCAGGAGGCTGTTTATAACAATAACAACAGTTGATTGACAAGTTTTCATGCTTGTAAACTGTTTAATAAATGTAACCAAAGCCGTCAAAGATTGAGGAAAGATGTACACGTTCGTAAGTGCTTGCGTAACTGCTTCTTGAATATGGCTCCTGGTTCGTAAGTACTTGCGTAACTGCTTCGTGAATCTGGCTCCTGGTTCGTAAGTACTTGCGTAACTGCTTCGTGAATCTGGCTCCTGGTTCGTAAGTACTTGCGTAACTGCTTCGTGAATCTGGCCCCAGGTTTGTAAGTACTTGCGTAACTGCTTCGTGAATCTGGCCCCAGGTTTGTAAGTACTTGCGTAACTGCTTCGTGAATCTGGGTCCAGAATTTTACTTCCATGTCAAATTTAACTTAAATTATCAACAACCACTGAATAGTGGTTGTTGCAGTTATACAACTACAGTTATTATACAATTATACAACAGTTATACAACAGTTATACAACTACAGTTATTATACAATTATACAACAGTTATACAACTACAGTTATTATACAATTATACAACAGTTATACAACAGTTATACAACTACAGTTATTATACAATTATACAACAGTTATACAACTACAGTTATTATACAATTATACAACAGTTATACAACAGTTATACAACAGTTATACAACTACAGTTATTATACAATTATACAACAGTTATACAAGTCATATAATGTTAGCTAACTCCAAGGTTAGGTTTGGTTAGGTTAGGTTAGGTTAGGTTAGGTTAGTTACAACTGGGTTATTTAGAGAGCACGAGCCTGAGCTGGCTACGATTGTGGTTGTGGTTGTAGATTCAGCTACTGGCAACAAGCAGGTCCAAGTAGCACGGTCTATGGTGAGCCCCGCAGGCTTGGAATGTGGTTGAGTGACATAACTGGCCGACCCCTCGCAGTGTTCAAGAGAGACCTTGATAAACACCTCCCAGAGGATACCTGATCAACCAGGCTGTGATCGAGTCGAACAACAGCCTGGTTGACCAGTCCAGCAACAAGGAATCCTGGTTGAGGACCGGGCCACGAGGACGCTAAGCCCCGAATGTAAATAACTATTTAAGTTGAGGTTAGTGGCTCATTTGACTGCGCCGGAGCGTTGCAAACGGGTTATCTTGAGATTCTTGATGTTATCTTGAGATGATTTCGGGGCTTTAGTGTCCCCGCGGCCCGGTCTTCGACCAAGCCTCCACCCCCAGGAAGCAGCCCGTGACAGCTGACTAACACCCAGGTACCTATTTACTGCTAGGTAACAGGGGCATCAGGATGAAAGAAACTCTGCCTATTGTTTCTCGCCGGCGCCCGGGATCGAACCCGGGACCACAGGATCACGCGTCTAGTGTTCTGTCCGCTCAGCCACCGGCTCCCTAATCCGGTAACGGGGCTCCCGAGGCTCCGTCTCCTCTACGCACTTATTATAAGTAATCTTACTTAAGTAACACTCATAATACTTACTAAATTCAAAGGAAATATTGATTTATTTCTCGTAAGAGATTTATTTCTCGTAAGAGATTTGTTTCTCGTAAGAGATTTGTTTCTCGTAAGAGATTTATTTCTCGTAAGAGATTTGTTTCTCGTAAGAGATTTGTTTCTCGTAAGAGATTTGTTTCTCGTAAGAGATTTATTTCTCGTAAGAGATTTGTTTCTCGTAAGAGATTTATTTCTCGTAAGAGATTTGTTTCTCGTAAGAGATTTGTTTCTCGTAAGAGATTTGTTTCTCGTAAGAGATTTGTTTCTCGTAAGAGATTTGTTTCTCGTAAGAGATTTGTTTCTCGTAAGAGATTTGTTTCTCGTAAGAGATTTGAATTATGTGCAGACGATGAGTCACAGTAACGGGGCTGATGATATGATGACTAAACTACACACCAGAAGATGAGGAGAATCATCAATCAACTTGATAATAACAATCAACTCAATCAACATCAACTCAACCACAATCGTCTTGATAATGGTCCAAGACGGACCAAAACGTCGTCGTCTCACTTGGGGCTGGACGGTAGAGCGACGGTCTCGCGTCATGCAGGTCGGCGTTCAATCCCCGACCGTCCACAAGTGGTTGGTGCACCATTCCTTTCCCTCCGTCCCATCCCAAATCCTGACCCCTTCCCTGTGCTATATAGTCGTAATGGCTTGGCGCTTTCCCCCCTGATAGTTCCCTTCCCTTCCTTATCTTCTGAATGATGTATTTTGTTAACAAAATGGTCAATCACCTGTCAGCAGCCGGCCCGTTCTCGCCAGCGTCCCCAACGTCAAGAAACTGACGTACTAAAGTGCCCTTATCCTAACCTGCCAGAGGACCCACAACAGAAAACGGGACAGTACGTCACTTTCGCCAGCTGCTGCCATTTTCTAGTACGACAGTGTTTGGGCCTCAAGGTAGAGTATACGTCAAAATTGCGACGTGCTATTAGGAGTACGGGTTACGACAATTTCCTACACCAGAGAAGGAGAAATGCCTATTGACAATTTCCTACACCAGAGAAGGAGAAATGCTTATTGACAATTTCCTACGCCAGAGAAGGAGAAATGTCTATTGACAATTTCCTACACCAGAGAAGGAGAAATGCTTATTGACAATTTCCTACGCCAGAGAAGGAGAAATATCAATATATAACTGGTTTATAACCAAATTATATAACCTTCGTAAACCTAAGGAAAGAACCCTTCAGACGGGTTTGTGGTGATGCCCTGATCAGCAGGACTGTTGCTGGCAGCAACCTGCAGGCCCGCATCACTTATTTCAACCCGGCTCATCCGTCATTTTACTAAGAAATCTAATCTCTTTTTTCCGGTAATAATTCTAACAATTAAATCCTTTCTTCGGGGACAAGAAGCCTGTGTGTATATATATATATATATATATATATATATATATATATATATATATATATATATATATATATATATATATATATATATATATATTTTATGCTCGTTTCGAGGCCCTGTCAAGGTCGTTGGACCTACTAACCCCCCCCCCTCCCAGGGAGGCAACCCCACAACAGTTGCCTAACTCCCAGGTATCTAGTGACTGCTGGGTGAACAGTGGCATTAGGTGAAAGGAAACGTACCCAACCAGTT
Organism: Procambarus clarkii; assembly: GCF_020424385.1. Classification (NCBI taxonomy): domain Eukaryota; kingdom Metazoa; phylum Arthropoda; class Malacostraca; order Decapoda; family Cambaridae; genus Procambarus; species Procambarus clarkii. The sequence goes on from NC_059637.1 coordinate 6,816,368, forward strand.
TTGTCCCGTCCACGAATCGAACGGGCACCTCCGATTGTGAGTCGAGAACGAAGCCAACTGCGCTACGCGCAACTCTATGTAAGCTGGTAGAAGATGACATGTTTGCGGCGTCTCTGATCCCCGTCTTCTCAACTAATGCGTCTCATTTTGTACGCTCTGGGTCCCCCAACGTACGAAATACGACGTACTATCAAAAATACCGGCTCTCAGATATCCACGTTTTCTATACGTATGCCGGATAGGTTAGAGGGGTAGCTTGAGGTTATCTTGAGAGATTTCGGGGCTTTAGTGTCCCCGCGGCCCGGTCCTCGACCAGGCCTCCACCCCCCAGGCAGCAGCCCGTGACAGCTGACTAACACCCAGGTACCTATTTTACTGCTAGGTAACAGGGGCATAGGGTGAAAGAAACTCTGCTCATTGTTTCTCGCCGGCGCCTGGGATCGAACCCGGAACCACAGGATCACGCGTCCAGTGTGCTGTCCGCTCGGCCGACCGGCTCCCATAGCTTGGTAGGTAGCTTGGGCTTATGCATTTTAGTACCCCTTATTTTATACGTTGTGGCGAATCAAGAGATCAAATCATATAGGATACGAACCTTTCATTATGCTGCCTCAACATGGCTCGAACCCTCACCTGAAAGACAGACACAGACAATTAATCTTTAGACACGACATTTATCTATTAATCTTTATCTTTAAAGATAAAGATATCTTTAAAGATTTATTTATTGTCATATTTATGTTTAGCTTGTCCCAAGTAACAAAAATATTTATCTCCGGAGAAATACCACACCCAGAGAGAAAGAGGAGGAGCAAGAGACATGATTACGACATTCAAAATTATATCAATAATTGCCTGAGTGGACAAACAAGTATTTTCCACTGTGATAAAAGGTGACGCTAAGGGATACTGTTGGAAATTGGAGAGATATATATACACCACAGACACAACAGAAAGTATGTCTATTACTTCTTAAAGATGTAAAGACTAGCAGACACACTGAACCACAGACAGGCCAGACGAGAACTGTTAAATTCAAGAGTTGAAAATAAATGTAATCGTTTAGATGTTGTTGAATCCAAGAGTATACACTACTTCACAAAACAAATAGATATACAGACTCAAACACACACACACACAAAAGAGGCAGGACCAAAGAGCCAGAGCTCAACCCCCGCAAACACAACTAGGTGAGTACACACACACAAATTACAAATGGAATGCATTAGGCAGTGATGTGGTGGAGGCTGACTCCATACACAGTTTCAAGTGTAGATATGATAAAGCCCAATAGGCTCAGGAACCTGTACACCTGTTGATTGACAGTTGAGAGGCGGGACCAAAGAGCCAGAGCTCAACCCCCGCAAGCACAACTAGGTGAGTACACACACACACACACACACACACACACACACACACACACACACACACACACACACACACACACACACACACACACACACGCACAGGGGCCTCGTAGCCTGGTGGATAGCGCGCAGGACTCGTAATTCTGTATCCCGGGTTCGATTCCCGGACAGACAGAAGCAAAAGGGCAAAGTTTCTTTCACCCTGAATGCCCCTGTTACCTAGCAGTAAGTAGGTACCTGGGAGTTAGTCAGCTGTCACGGGCTGCTTCCTGGGGTGTGTGTGTGTGTGTGGTGTGGGGGAAAAAAAGTAGTTAGTAAACAGTTGATTGACAGTTGAGAGGCGGGCCGAAAGAGCAGAGCACAACCCCCGCAAAACACAACTAGGTGAACACAACTAGGTGAACACACACACACACAAAAAGTTTCACACACTGAAAAAGTTCCAGTTTATAAGAGGTATGCCACTAGGCTAGTCCCAGAACTAGGAGGCATGAGTTACGAAGAAAGGCTGCGAGAAATGCACCTCACGACACTAGAAGACAGAAGAGTAAGGGGAGACATGATCACCACCTACAAAATTCTCAGAGGAATTGACAGGGTAAATAAAGATAATCTGTTTAACACGGGTGGTACGCGAACAAGAGGACACAGGTGGAAACTGAGTACCCACATGAGCCACAGGGACATTAGAAAGAACTTTTTTAGTTTCAGAGTAGTTAACAGGTGGAATGCATTGGGCAGAGATGTGGTGGAGGCTGACTCCATACACAGTTGATTGACAGTTGAGAGGCGGGACCAAAGAGCCAAAGCTCAACCCCCGCAAGCACAAATAAGTGAGCACACACACTTTAAGATGGTCACCATAACACACTTAAGACCAGGACTGGTTGGCACAACCTTCTCCAAAATTAAGATGATCTTAACTGCTTAAGAAGCAATCAGGATCATCTTAAAAGAGCACTAGATAAAGATGAGAAATTACCTCACTCTCAAGACTTTCATTAAGGTGAAGAAGACGGGGAAACAAGGAGGGGTAGACTTAACCAAAGTGGCACCAGAAGGATCAGAATCCGTCATATATGGGAATTACTTCAAGCTCAATGGGGAATCCTAAGTCTAGATAACACATATAAACACGTGAAAAACATACAAAAAGCTTACAAAATACCTGAGAATAACATGGACCTCCGACAGACACGGCCTGAGAAATGGTTGTTAGAAATTAACCCAAACAAATGCAAGATTATGAAAATATGAGAGTAAGACAAAATATCCCAATAATAACACATAAGGAAGACACAGATTGATTGATTGATAAAGACTAAGCCACCCTAAAGGTGGCATAAGGAAAACCTCGAACACCCAATAGCGTGATGCATCAATGAACACAAGGGCCGTGACGAGGATTCGAACCTGCGTCTGAGAGCTTCTTTTTTGAGTCGAACATTAAGAGCTAAACAAACAAAAAACATATTGAAACCCAACCCATACAAATGAAATGAAACAAAATGAAATAGAAAGGAAAACAATTTTATTTATTTCAGCCCCGTTATAGTGATTTCCTTTCTATATACTGCCTTTTTGAGATGTATTGAACATCCAGTTAATTTCAATAGTCAAAATACGAGTTATATAATTATAGATATTATTTTGTACATGCACTTTAAAGATGCAAGGACTAGTTGAAAGTATCATTAGTGCATTTTAATGATAGAGAGACTAACAGAAAGTAGCATTAATACACTTTAAAGATTACTAACAGATCTATAACTAATGCATTTTAAAGACGCAGAGACCAACAGAACTATAACTAATGCATGTTAAAGACGCAGGGACCAACAGAACTATAACTAATGCATGTTAAAGATGCAGAAACTAACAGAAAAGTATAATTTAGAGACATATAATTGGCGGGAGCGTGAGTGGAGGCAGACAGGACCCTCGGCGCCTCGGACAGCTCACGACCTCCTATAATTGGAGGGGGAATTATGGGCAGACTGCAGACCTAACGAGGCGAACGACTCATTAACGTGTGTGTGTGTGTGTGTGTGTGTGTGTGTGTGTGTGTGAGTGTGTGTGTGCGTGTGTGTGTGTGTGTGTGTGTGTGTGTGTGTGTGTGTGTGTGTGTGTGTGTGTGTGTGTGTGTGTGTGTGTGTGTGTGTGTGTGTGTGTGTGTGTGTGTGTGTTTGTGTGTGTGTGTGTGTGTGTGTGTGTGTGTGTGTGTGTGTGTGTGTGTGTGTGTGTGTGTGTGATTGCTAGCAGTTCCCACGCTCTCTGATGAAGACTGAGAACGCCATTTGTAAGTTTCTCCGCAATGATAACGGAGAATTTGAGCCTTGAGGGGGGTTCGTTACCCATAATAACGCGAGCGTTTATCGATCCTTTTTGTTTCGTAAAGGTGTATATATCTGAGGTGTAGGGACGAGGTAGTGTCGGCTGTTATTTTACCTTACGTTTTTCAAACTAATATTTCGTGGGTATTTTCACCGTAAGATTTTGCATGATCTTGAAGACTGACCTGTGGAGAGAGTGATTTAAGGAATTTAAGAAACGGAGAAGGCACAAGGCCTACTGGCCTATGCGAGGTTGTTTTGTGAGAGAAATTGACAATATGCCCATGCACTCAGCCCCGAGGCCAGACTCGTGGAATTCAATATTTATAAAGAAATGCAAAGTGCCAGTAGCACAGGCACTCAGTATAGTGTGGAGGAAGAGCTTGGACACTGGAGAGATACCAGATGCGCTGAAAGCAGCAGACATAGCCCCTCTACACAAGGGTGGGAGCAAAGCATTGGCAAAGAATTATAGACCAGTTGCACTAACGCCCCACATAATAAAAGTATTTGAGAGAGTGATCAGGAGTCAGGTCACTAGATTCATGGAGACCAATGACCTCCACAACCCAGGCCAACATGGAGACCAATGACGTCCACAACCCAGGCCAACATGGAGACCAATGACGTCCACAACCCAGGCCAACATGGATTTAGAGAAGCAAGATCGTGCCTCTCACAGCTACTTGACCACTATGACAAAATCACTGAGGCATTAGAAGAAAAGCTGAATGCTGATGTTGTATACACAGACTTTGCAAAGGCATTCGATAAATGTGACCATGGAGTGATAGCACACAAAATGAGGACAATGGGTATAACTGGTAAAGTAGGACGCTGGATACTCAATTTCCTGTCGAACAGAACACAAAGAGTAACAGTCAACCACATAAAATCGAGTCCGAGTGCAGTTAAGAGTTCTGTACCACAACGTACAGTCCTTGCACCACTGCTGTTCCTTATTCTCGTATCAAATATAAACAAAAATACAAGTTACAGCTTCGTATTGTTCTTTGCAGATGACACAAAAATCAGCATGAAAATTACCTCTGCTGAAGACATTGAAAAACTACAAGCAGATATTAATACAGTTTTCGACTGGGCAGCAGAAAATAACATGATGTTTAACAATGATAAATTCCAGGTTCAGGTACGGTAAAAATGAGGACCTTAAACATAATACAGGGTAAAAAACACAATCAAATGTGCCCATAGTAGGAAAACAGCATGTAAGGGATTTGAGAATAATGATGTCTGACGACCTAACGTTTAGGGAGCATAACCAAGCAAATTATTGGGATCGTCTCAAAGCTCTCCAAATGTACTCACTAGAAAGGAGACGAGAGAGATATCAAATAATATACACCTGGAAAATACTGGAGGGCCAGGTCCCAAATCTACACAGTAAAATAACAACATACTGGAGTGAACGATATGGAAGAAAATGCAGAATAGAACCAGTGAAGAGCAGAGGTGCCATATGCACAATCAGAGAACACTGTATAAACATCAGAGGTCCGCGGTTGTTCAACGTCCTCCCAGCGAGCATAAGAAATATTGCCGGAACAACCGTGGACATTTTCAAGAGGAAACTAGATTGTTTCCTGCAAGGAGTGCCGGACCAACCGGGCTGTGGTGGGTATGTGGGCCTGCGGGCCGCTCCAAGCAACAGCCTGGTGGACCAAACTCTCACAAGTCAAGCCAGGCCTCGGGCCGGGCTTGGGGAGTAGAAGAAGTAGCCTCCCAACCAGGCACTCATTAATGAGTGTGGCAGGTGCCTCCCAACCAGGCACTCATTAATGAGTCTAACAGGTACCTCCCAACCAGGCACTCATTAATGAGTCTAACAGGTGCCTCCCAACCAGGCACTCATTAATGAGTGTGACAGGTACCGCCCAACTCATGCCCACGAGGACTCACAGTCACCAGCTAACACAAAAGCCACGAGTTAATATCAGATTTGCTTTCACAAGGAAAAAAAAAGGAGCCACAAAAGTGCAGAAATTTCCCTCCTTTTTAATAGTTTTTTTTGGTATTTGTGGAGCATACTGGTCCGAGGCTCCTGCGTGCAGGGGGGGGGGGGGGTGAGGGGGGGAGAGGGGGGGTGCTCTGGACCTGAGATATCAACAAAGATGGCTATCATTACACCATTTCTTCGGCGCCTCATCATTAATTAGGGTCAGGTAAATAGGTATATTCCCATCACTATGAGTTTTGGTCTTCGTCATCTGATGGGCCGCATCACAACTCATCTGATTCTCGGGGATCATCAGAGCTTATTGGATAAGGGTCGTTAGCACTCATTAATTGCTGGTTAGTGGCTGGGTGTTGGGCTAGTGTCTCACTATCCTTCGTTCCTTTCGTCATAAGTTCTAGTTTAGTTGATTATTAGTACAACATACCTATCCTGTGGGTGGTGGTGGACCCCATACCTATCCTGTGGGTGGTGGTGGACCCCATACCTATCCTGTGGGTGGTGGTGGGCCCCATACCTATCCTGTGGGTGGTGGTGGGCCCCATACCTATCCTGTGGGTGGTGGTGGACCCCATACCTATCCTGTGGGTGGTGGTGGGCCCCATACCTATCCTGTGGGTGGTGGTGGGCCCCATACCCATCCTGTGGGTGGTGGTGGACCCCATACCCATCCTGTGGGTGGTGGTGGGCCCCATACCTATCCTGTGGGTGGTGGTGGACCCCATACCTATCCTGTGGGTGGTGGTGGACCCCATACCTATCCTGTGGGTGGTGGTGGACCCCATGCCTATCCTGTGGGTGGTGGTGGGCCCCATACCCATCCTGTGGGTGGTGGTGGGCCCCATACCCATCCTGTGGGTGGTGGTGGGCCCCATACCTATCCTGTGGGTGGTGGTGGGCCCCATACCTATCCTGTGGGTGGTGGTGGACCCCATACCTATCCTGTGGGTGGTGGTGGGCCCCATACCTATCCTGTGGGTGGTGGTGGGCCCCATACCTATCCTGTGGGTGGTGGTGGGCCCCATACCTATCCTGTGGGTGGTGGTGGGCCCCATACCTATCCTGTGGGTGGTGGTGGACCCCATACCTATCCTGTGGGTGGTGGTGGGCCCCATACCTATCCTGTGGGTGGTGGTGGGCCCCATACCTATCCTGTGGGTGGTGGTGGGCCCCATACCTATCCTGTGGGTGGTGGTGGACCCCATACCTATCCTGTGGGTGGTGGTGGGCCCCATACCTATCCTGTGGGTGGTGGTGGGCCCCATACCTATCCTGTAGGTGGTGGTGGGCCCCATACCTATCCTGTGGGTGGTGGTGGGCCCCATACCTATCCTGTGGGTGGTGGTGGACCCCATACCTATCCTGTGGGTGGTGGTGGACCCCATACCTATCCTGTGGGTGGTGGTGGGCCCCATACCTATCCTGTGGGTGGTGGTGGGCCCCATACCTATCCTGTGGGTGGTGGTGGGCCCCATACCCATCCTGTGGGTGGTGGTGGACCCCATACCCATCCTGTGGGTGGTGGTGGGCCCCATACCTATCCTGTGGGTGGTGGTGGGCCCCATACCTATCCTGTGGGTGGTGGTGGGCCCCATACCTATCCTGTGGGTGGTGGTGGGCCCCATACCTATCCTGTGGGTGGTGGTGGACCCCATACCTATCCTGTGGGTGGTGGTGGGCCCCATACCTATCCTGTGGGTGGTGGTGGGCCCCATGCCTATCCTGTGGGTGGTGGTGGGCCCCATACCTATCCTGTGGGTGGTGGTGGGCCCCATACCTATCCTGTGGGTGGTGGTGGGCCCCATACCTATCCTGTGGGTGGTGGTGGACCCCATACCTATCCTGTGGGTGGTGGTGGACCCCATACCTATCCTGTGGGTGGTGGTGGGCCCCATACCTATCCTGTGGGTGGTGGTGGACCCCATACCTATCCTGTGGGTGGTGGTGGACCCCATACCTATCCTGTGGGTGGTGGTGGACCCCATACCTATCCTGTGGGTGTGGTGGACCCCCATACCTATCCTGTGGGTGGTGGTGTACCCCATACCTATCCTGTGAGTGGTGGTGGACCCCATACCCATCCCGTGAGCGGTAGTGGACCCCATACCCATCCTGTGGGCGGTAGTGGACCCCATACCCATCCTGTGGGCGGTAGTGGACCCCATACCCATCCCGTGAGCGGTAGTGGACCCCATACCCATCCCGTGAGCGGTAGTGGACCCCATACCCATCCCGTGAGCGGTAGTGGACCCCATACCCATCCCGTGAGCGGTAGTGGACCCCATACCCATCCCGTGAGCGGTAGTGGACCCCATACCCATCCTGTGAGCGGTAGTGGACCCCATACCCATCCCGTGAGCGGTAGTGGACCCCATACCCATCCCGTTGGTAGTGGTGACAAGGGTTACAGAGGCATATTTCCTCACAAGATCCCATCTATCCTCACACTGCCTCATAGCCACACTATCCTATACCCTCCTCCCTCATAACCAGACTATCCTATACCATCCCTCATAGCCAGACTATCCAGTACCCCCCAACCCACATCAGTTCAACCGCACTTCACACTGAAGCAGAAATACCTAGCCTTTGTAATGTTGACCTATTGATCTATCCATCATCAATACATATTGATGATTTAGGCAGGACGTCAACCCATGGGTCTAATTGACTCATATTAGGTCAATAACTCACGTAATTCATGTTACTCACAGCGTTTATAAAGATATATGTATTCACCTGGGCACTTGGAGACTCGAATCGCCGACCCTCTCCAGTCAGTCAGCTGACTGATGACGCGACACTGCGTCAGCTGACTGATGACGCAATACTGCGTCAACCCGGAGA
>NC_059637.1:6829989-6914895 GCF_020424385.1 Procambarus clarkii
GTGTTCCATATCGGGGATGTGTGCATTCACCTAGTTGTATTCACCTAGTTGTGTTTGCGGGGGTTGAGCTTTGCTCTTTTGGCCCGCCTCTCAACTGTCAATCAACTGTTTACTAACTACTTTTTTTTCTCCACACCACACACACACACCCCAGGAAGCAGCCAGTGACAGCTGACTAACTCCCAGGTACATATTTACTGCTAGGTAACAGGGGCATTCAGGGTGAAAGAAACTTTGCCCATTTGTTTCTGCCTCGTGTGGGAATCGAACCCGCGCCACAGAATTACGAGTCCTGCGCGCTATCTACCAGGCTACGAGGCCCCAATTGTGTGTGTGTAGTTACTATTTGTGTCTACAGAATCGAGCTATTAGCTCTTGGACCCCGCCTTTCTAATCGATCTATTTTTCCCATCTATTAAGTCTACAACATTTATTTCTCTAACACATACGCATCCCCTGGAAGTAGCTGTCTAACTCCCAGGAAATTAGTACTGCTAAGGGAACAGGAGCATTAGGGTCACAGAAACTTCCCATTTGTTTCCGCCTCTGCCGGGAATCGAACCCGGGCCATCAGGACTACGACCCCCAAGCGCTCTCCACTAAGCCACGAGGACCCCACACACACACACGTCGAGACCCCATACCAGACCCAAATAGGTATAAGGAACCATTTACGCATACACCAGTTGACTGCCAGTTGAGAGGCGGGACCAAAGAGCCGAAGCTCAACTCCCGCAAGTACAACTAGGCAAGCACATAAAATTCTACACTACTTTCCTTCACTGCAACGGCATGCAAAACGGCCATTAATCCAGCGCTATTAGCCTCTACAATTCTCAAAATGGCTTCAAATCATGTGATAAAATTCTGCAATGATATAAAAAAAGGGAAGTTTTACTTTCCTTCGAAAACAAATGACACGAGAATATAAAAGTAGGTGCCTGGCTTGCTGCTGTTTAGCCCTGAGCAATATGAGCAACAGTGGGTGTACCGTGTGCAACGGTAGGTACGATAACGTGTGCAACGGTAGGTACGCTAACGTGTGCAACGGTAGGTACGATAACGTGTGCGACGGTAGGTACGATAACGTGTGCAACGGTAGGTACGATAACGTGTGCAACAATTATTGATCACTATTATCGCACACTATTCTTTTATATATATATAATATATATATATATATATATATATATATATATATATATATATATATATATATATATATATATATATATATATATATATATATAATGAAGGTGAAAACATGAGGGGATACATAAGGGATAAACATAGGGGCTGCAGAAGGCTTATTGGCCCATACGAGGCATCTCCTATCTAAACACAAAGATTAATCCAGTGTAATTGGCCTGTTATGTTGGACATTGTCTTCTGTGTTGGCATCGATATGTTCTTGTCTTGTCCTTACTCTCATGGTGGGTAGAGTAAATAGTTCCGTGATTTGGGTGTTCATGGTAGGTCGCTCTATTCTTATGTGAATTGCCTCAAGAATTTGTAATCTTCTTGAATCTTGGGTTTTGTCTATTATGCAAGTATTCTTGTTCAACATTTCTCTTGTTAGAGTAATGTCATGGGCTTGTCTCATGTGATTCCTAGGGGCACCAGATTGAAGATGGCATGTCAAACGCCTCGTCAGCTTGGTCGACGTCATACCTATGTACTTACATTGAAGGTTACATCCTTCGTGGGGGCAAGTGTACATGTATACAACGCTTGACTGCTGTAGAGGGTTCTCCGTCGGCTTCTACAAAAGCAAGAAGACTTCCGAACTCCTTATCAAAAACAGCCCGAAGCCGACGGAGAACCCTCTACAGCAGTCAAGCGTTGTATACATGTACACTTGCCCCCACGAAGGATGTAACCTTCAATGTAAGTACATAGGTATGACGTCGACCAAGCTGACGAGGCGTTTGACATGCCATCTTCAATCTGGTGCCCCTAGGAATCACATGAGACAAGCCCATGACATTACTCTAACAAGAGAAATGTTGAACAAGAATACTTGCATAATAGACAAAACCCAAGATTCATGAAGATTACAAATTCTTGAGGCAATTCACATAAGAATAGAGCGACCTACCATGAACACCCAAATCACGGAACTATTTACTCTACCCACTATGAGAGTAAGGACAAGACAAGAACATATCGATGCCAACACAGAAGACAATGTCCAACATAACAGCCAAGTTTTCCTGAATTAATATATTTTCTCTAATTTTTTTCTTATGAAATGATAAAGCTACCCATTTGATTATGTACGAGGTAAACAAAATTTTATTGGAGTTAAAATTAACGTTGATATATTACCGAACCTAACCTAACCTAACCTATCTTTATAGGTTAGGTTAGGTAGCTGAAAAAGTTAGGTTAGGTTAGGTTAGGTAGGTTAGGTAGTCGAAAAACAATTAATTCATGAAAACTTGGCTTATTAGGCAAATCGGGCCTTGCACAGTAGGCTGAGAAGTGCATTCTGGCTACTAGGTACGACATATATATATATATATATATATATATAATATGGAAATGTTCGTTTGTTCAAGATCGCTAATCTCCGGAAGTTCTTCACTGATTGCTTTGAAATTTTCACACAACGTTCCATTCGCATCCGAGCCGGTTTTTATATACATACTATATAGATTTCAGTTGCATGTATGCCTGGGGACCATTCAGGCTTGTTCACATACTATATACATGTCACGTCTGTGACGGGAAAAAACATGATTTTTTTTAAACTGTGTTTTTCATGTGAGAGAAATCTTCGAAACTTCTTTACGGACTGCTTTGAAATTTTGACACAACGTTGCATTCAAATAGGCGCGTGTTTTTACATACCTACTCTATACATGCCTCACCTGTGACAGGAACACCATGCTTTTTTTGAAAAACAGCAACACTCGCTGTAATACCTTGAGGTTACCTTGAGGTGCTTCCGGGGCTTAGCGTCCCCGCGGCCTGGTCGTCGACCAGGCCTCCTGGTTGCCGGACTGATTAACCAGGCGGTTGGACGCGGCTGCTCGCAGCCTGACGTATGAGTCACAGCCTGGTTGATCAGGTATCCTTTGGAGGTGCTTATCCAGTTCTCTCCTGAACACTGTGAGGGGTCAGCCAGTTATGCCCCTTATGTGTAGTGGAAGCGTGTTGAACAGTCTCGGGCCTCTGATGTTGATAGTTCTCTCCTGAACACTGTCAGGGGTCAGCCAGTTATGTCCCTTATGTGTAGTGGAAGCGTGTTGAACAGTCTCGGGCCTCTGATGTTGATAGTTCTCTCCTGAACACTGTCAGGGGTCAGCCAGTTATGTCCCTTATGTGTAGTGGAAGCGTGTTGAACAGTCTCGGGCCTCTGATGTTGATAGTTCTCTCCTGAACACTGTGAGGGGTCAGCCAGTTATGCCCCTTATGTGTAGTGGAATCCCCGAAAGTACCTCACCAATTGCTTTGAAATTTTGACACAACGTTCCATTCGAATACGCACGTGTTTTTATAAACCTACTATATAGATGCAACACCTTTGACAGATAAAAACATGTTTTTTTTTTTAAACAGCGCCATCTGTTGTACGCAAGAGCAACACACGCTATTCTAAATATGTGACGATTACATTTCAATGTTTCCGATTACATTGATAAATTGAATTTTCATAGATTTCAATTTATTTTCATTTTGATTTAACTATTTTGTGTGATATTGCATTGGAATTGAGCTGTGTTGTTTACCATACCGTTCATTTCGTGAGTATAGTTAATTTTTTTTATTTTTTCATTTAGTTTTTTAACTGTTTTTCTAATATTTCAGTGATGGGAACATTAGATCATTTGGAATGCATCGGATGAGCGAGTGGGGAATGGTGGGGAGGACGAGAAGACTGGGGAGGGGGTAATGGAGGGGGAGGACGAGGGGACGAGGGATTTGAGGATGGTAGAGACGAGGGGACAGGGGGAAGGAGAATGGTGGGGTGGACAAGGGAACATGGGAGTGGGGAATGGTGGGGACGGTGGAGTGAGAAACGGCTAGGAGGACAAGGGGACGGGAGAGTGGGGAATGGTTGGGAGGACAAGGGGACAAGGAAGGGAGGGGGGGGAATGGTGGGGAGGACTGGGAAACAGGGGAAGGTTGCTTGCTGAGCCACAGCAATGCGTGGCCGGGTACAGCTAGTGTGTGTGTGTGTATATATATATATATATATATATATATATATATATATATATATATATATATATATATAATATAATATAATATATATATATATATATATATATATATATAATATAATATATATATATATATATATATATATATATATAATATATATATTATATATATATATATATATATATATATATATATATATATATATATATATTTTTTTTTTTTTTTTTCTTTTGGCAATGGAGGGACTTGAACTGGCGTTCTGGTGATTACCGGATGCTGCCTTAACCGACTCCACCGTACAAAAAGTCCAAAAATCGTATAAAAGCCGACCAATCCAGAACTCTACTAAGTTCTCTGGGTCGTTCTAGAAGCCCCGAACTGGAGCCCAACCAGGGTTTAACAGTCGACCTGATCACACTAAAGTGTGATAAAGCAGTAAGTCTACAAACACACTAGTTGGAGTTAATTCAAACATTTCAAATTCCACCTAGGCTCTAACCGTTCAAGCAGTTATTTGAAATGAATTTGTTATCCAAATTGGTGTCAATTTTTTCCATAAGTTTAAGTTTCAGGGAACATTCTGCAACACCGCCACAACGATTTGAAACTCATGAGCTGTTAATAAGACGTAATTAGCCTCCTGAAGAAGGAACCAATTAGAGGCCTATTTAATTGGAGGATAATTAATGCCGGTGTGTGGAGATTAGTATACCGCGAAATGCTTCACCTTTGACCTTAAGATTAAAAGAAAATTGGATATATATATATATATATATATATATAATATTTATAATAGCTGTACCCGGCTGTGTTGCTGTGGCTCAGCAACCCTCCCCTGCCCCCCCCCCCGTCCTTCCCACCCTTCCCCTCTCCCCCGTCCTCCCCACCCTTCCCCTCTCCCCCGTCCCCTCGTCCTCCCCACCATCTACCCACTTCCTCGTCCGGTGGGTTCCCAAATGATCTGATGTTCTCATCACTGAAAAATAAGAAAAACAGTTAGAAAACGAAATGAAAAGCAATGGAAAAATAAAACAGTAAACTATACTCACAAAATGAACGGTATGGTAAACAACACAACTCAATTCCAACGCAATGTCATAGAAAACAATTAAATCAAAATTAAAAAAATCAAAATCTATGAAAATTCAATTTATCAATGCAATCGGAAACATTGAAATGGAATCGTAGCATATTTAGTATAGCGTGTGTTGCTTTTACGTGCAACAGATGGCACTGTTTTTGCAAAATAGCATGTTTTTACCCGTCACCGATGTTGCATCTATATAGTAGTACATAAAAACACGTGCGTATTCGAATGGAACGTTGTGTCACAATTTCAAAGCAATCGGTGAAGAACTTACGGAAATTACAGTGTGTGTTGCTTTTACGAGCAACAGATGGCGCTGTTTAAAAAAAAAAAGCATGTTTTTGCTTGTCACAGACGTGACATCTATATATATATACATATATATATATATATATATATATATATATATATATATATATATATATATATATATATATATATATATAATGTATGTATATAAAAACACGCTCATATGCAAATGGAACGTTGTGTCAAAATTTCAAAGCAATCGGTGAAGAACTTTCGGTGATTAGCGATTTTAAATAAACGAATATATATATATATATATATATATATATATATATATATATATGCGAACAAGCCTGAATGGTCCCCAGGACAATATGCAACTGAAAACTCACACCCCAGAAGTGACTCGAACCCATACTCCCAGAAGCAACGCAACTGGTATGTACAAGACGCCTTAATCCACTTGACCATCACGACCGGACAAAATGAGGTGCCCCAAAGAATGAGGTGATTTGGTAAAATGCTATGCCCAAGATTACTATCCGAGTGCCGGCGGTGGGGTGGTTCAAATAGCCTCGGCTATCACCTCATTTTGTCCGGTCGTGATGGTCAAGTGGATTAAGGCGTCTTGTACATACCAGTTGCGTTGCTTCTGGGAGTATGGGTTCGAGTCACTTCTGGGGTGTGAGTTTTCAGTTGCATATTGTCCTGGGGACCATTCAGGCTTGTTCGCATTTGTGTTCCTCACGTGTGCCCCAAAGAATGAGGTGATTTGGTAAAATGCTATGCCCAAGATTACTATCCGAGTGCCGGCGGTGGGGTGGTTCAAATAGCCTCGGCTATCACCTCATTTTGTCCGGTCGTGATGGTCAAGTGGATTAAGGCGTCTTGTACATACCAGTTGCGTTGCTTCTGGGAGTATGGGTTCGAGTCACTTCTGGGGTGTGAGTTTTCAGTTGCATATTGTCCTGGGGACCATTCAGGCTTGTTCGCATTTGTGTTCCTCACGTGTGCCCCAAAGAATGAGGTGATTTGGTAAAATGCTATGCCCAAGATTACTATCCGAGTGCCGGCGGTGGGGTGGTTCAAATAGCCTCGGCTATCACCTCATTTTGTCCGGTCGTGATGGTCAAGTGGATTAAGGCGTCTTGTACATACCAGTTGCGTTGCTTCTGGGAGTATGGGTTCGAGTCACTTCTGGGGTGTGAGTTTTCAGTTGCATATTGTCCTGGGGACCATTCAGGCTTGTTCGCATTTGTGTTCCTCACGTGTGCCCCAAAGAATGAGGTGATTTGGTAAAATGCTATGCCCAAGATTACTATCCGAGTGCCGGCGGTGGGGTGGTTCAAATAGTCTCGGCTATCACCTCATTTTGTCCGGTCGTGATGGTCAAGTGGATTAAGGCGTCTTGTACATACCAGTTGCGTTGCTTCTGGGAGTATGGGTTCGAGTCACTTCTGGGGTGTGAGTTTTCAGTTGCATATTGTCCTGGGGACCATTCAGGCTTGTTCGCATTTGTGTTCCTCACGTGTGCCCCAAAGAATGAGGTGATTTGGTAAAATGCTATGCCCAAGATTACTATCCGAGTGCCGGCGGTGGGGTGGTTCAAATAGCCTCGGCTATCACCTCATTTTGTCCGGTCGTGATGGTCAAGTGGATTAAGGCGTCTTGTACATACCAGTTGCGTTGCTTCTGGGAGTATGGGTTCGAGTCACTTCTGGGGTGTGAGTTTTCAGTTGCATATTGTCCTGGGGACCATTCAGGCTTGTTCGCATTTGTGTTCCTCACGTGTGCCCCAAAGAATGAGGTGATTTGGTAAAATGCTATGCCCAAGATTACTATCCGAGTGCCGGCGGTGGGGTGGTTCAAATAGCCTCGGCTATCACCTCATTTTGTCCGGTCGTGATGGTCAAGTGGATTAAGGCGTCTTGTACATACCAGTTGCGTTGCTTCTGGGAGTATGGGTTCGAGTCACTTCTGGGGTGTGAGTTTTCAGTTATATATATATATATATATATATATATATATATATATATATATATATATATATATATATATATATATATATATATATATATATATATATATATATTAGGCCACGCATGTTTGATCACATGATCCACATATTGTCATGCAAGGTGCTTGACTCTTGCATGTGACATATTGCCTATCGTTCCTCATCCAGCACTGTAACAGCGTTCAGTACCATGACCTCCGTCTACACACCTTGGATATACCTCCCCGCCTCCTCCTCCCGCTTTAACGTAACTAGATACACCAATTACAGTCAAGCATGCTGTGCGTGTTGGTATTATGTTCATGGCGACAGGCGCACGTCCACTGCTCTCTCTCATTACATTTCTCCTGGTGTATTTATGCAACATTTGAGTATTTTATGTTTATGTTTATTTTATATTTTAATGCTGGTAAGAAATTATGCAAATTGAAGAAAATAATTATAAATATGCTCCAATTTATTGTAAATATATTGTTTATACATGATTATTCATTTATCTATTTATAATTTTTTAACATTTTAACAGTAATTGAACGTTATTCATGTAACTATGATTTACAAAATGAAATCAAAGAAGGAAAATATAACTTGGAAAATCTTTGGAGAAGTGCAATAGACTCGAACTCGTTATCCCAGACACACTCCAGGTTATCCACAAGGACCAGGATGTGCTAAAATAAACAGAGCCTGAAGATAAATTGACCTAGCACGTGGGTTCGATCCTACTGCCCTGCTCCAAATATTTTTGTTCAACTCTGTATTGTCAACCGTTTGTGTGTTATGACCTCAGGGCAAATGGGGGAACCTTTGACAAGCCGCCGGCTTCCTGTCCTCATCGAGGTCACTAGGGTGTTATTGACCCTCAGGTAAATTCAGGTTAATGTATACAGCATACCATATGATGCTCCATGTATAGTTACGCACTCAACCAACCCGTTATCTTGAGATGATTTCGGGGCTTTTTAGTGTCCCCGCGGCCCGGTCCTCGACCAGGCCTCCACCCCCAGGAAGCAGCCCGTGACAGCTGACTAACACCCGGGTACCTATTTTACTGCTAGGTAACAGGGGCATAGGGTGAAAGAAACTGCCCATTGTTTCTCGCCGTCGCCTGGGATCGAACCCAGGACCACAGGATCACAAGCCCAGCATGCTGTCCGCTCGGACGACCGGCTCCCTTTCCCTTGATTTCCGACCGACCCGTTCCCTTGATTTCCACCAATGTACAAAATACAAGGTGCTAACCTGATCAAATATACATGAACCCAACCACCTCCCCTAACCTAACCTAACCTATTCATAGAAAACGTAGATATTTGTGAGCCGTTACTTTTCATAGTACTTTGCAATTTGTATTTTCTGGAGCATGTTGCGAGAGTACGTAGTTCTACCCCTGCAAGCCTCTCCTGGGACTAGCCTAGTCCTGCTACTACGTGATCTAATAGGCTGTAGCTTGGAGCGGCCCGCAGGCCCCACACACATTGTGCAAACACCAGCATAGACGAATGTTGTCTGGAGGTTTCAAGACGGACCTCAGCAACTATTGCCCAGAGACATACAGAGGGGGAAGGGGGGGGGTGTGGACGACATCAACAGAGATGAATGTTGCCTAAATGTTTCAAGATGGACCTCAGCAACTATTGTCCAGAGACAACAATGTCCAGAGATGAATGTTGTCTGAATGTTTCAAGATGGACCTCAGCAACTATTGTCCAGAGACAACAGAGATGAACTTTGTCTGAATGTTTCAGAATGGACCTCAGCAACTATTGTCCAGAGACAACAGAGATGAATGTTGTCTGAATGTTTCAAGATGTACCTCAGCAACTATTGTTCAGAGACAACAGAGATGAACGTTGTCTGAATGTTTCAGGATGGACCTCAGCAACTATTGTCCAGAGACATACAAAAGGGGAGGACGAAACTCTCCATTCACACGCTAGCTTCACCAGACGTAATCTTGGCTAATGAATCTTTTTATTAGCATGCTGCGGCTGTTGTGGAAGGTTGCATGCATGATGCTAGGAGAGGGAAGGGGTGAGAAGCATGCAGGGGTTCACGAACTGAGAGGGAGAGGTTTTTTTCTCTTAACACGAAGGTGGCTATTCATTTGCATGATGTTAATCAGTGCTTTATACATTTCCGTCTCGCTTACATATGTAGAAGAGATGTTCTTCTACATATAGTGCAGTGCGTTATTATGTACTCAACCACATAATGAAGGCTGCATTTACGACAGCAAAAAAAAAAAAAAAAAATATATATATATATATATATATATATATATATATATATATATATATATATATATATATATATATATATATATATTTGTGTGTAAACAAAAGTTTTTGAAAATGTAATAAGTTATTACGAAATGCATTCAAGTGTCGCATCAGACTAGAAATAAAAATGAATTTTGGAGAATTGATTTTTCAATTACCATCGACAGTGAAAAGAAACATAAGAAATATTGAGAAAATTCGTGTTAGAATTATTAATCTTACTTTTTCGGTCATATATAATATATATAATATATATATATGTATATTAGTATATTTTGGTAGCAGTCTTTCCTGTATAATATATATGTATAATATATATATATATATATATATTTATATATATATATATATATATATATATATGTATATATATATATATATATATATATATATATATATATATATATATATATATATATATATATATATATATATAGGGTTCGTAAGAGACAGACAAGTGAAATTGAAGCAATTATCTTCTAAAGAAGTATTTATTTACATTATCAATAATTTCGTGGTCAGATTATATTTGTTCGTAATTAAGTAATTATAGGCAGACCTTGTGATGACACTGAGTTATTGACGATTGTGTTTATTTAATATTAATATATGTCATCAATACACATTAGTGTATGGCTCATACACCGAGTATACAACGATGATAGCCTAATGACATGATTATATCCAAATTATAATTTTCTTTGCTTATTATTTACTGGAATAATATTTGTCGATATTTTAGTGATTTATTATTATATAAATATGTAAATGTATTTACATTGTGGAGTGAGATTCACCCTGGCACTACACAAGATGCTGATGTTAGATTGGTTATCTTGAGATCTTGAGATGATTTCGGGGCTTTAGTGTCCCCTCGGCCCGGTCCTCGACCAGGCCTCCACCCCCAGGAAGCAGCCCGTGACAGCTGACTAACTCCCAGGTACCTATTTACTGCTAGGTAACAGGGGCATTCAGGGTGAAAGAAACTTTGCCCATTTGTTTCTGCCTCGTGCGGGAATCGAACCCGCGCCACAGAATTACGAGTCCTGCGCGCTATCCACCAGACTACGAGGCCCCTAGGTTAAGCATCCCATTTTTCCGGGTTCGATCCCCCGGCAGAGGCAGAAACAAATGGAGCAGAGTTTCTCTCACCCTGATGCGCCTGTTCACCTAGAAGTAAATAGGTACCTGGGAGTTATTAGACAGCTGCTACGGGCTGCTTCCTGGTGAGGAGGGGGGTGCGCGGAGGAAAAATAGTTTGAGTTAGAAAGGCGGCGTCTAAGAGCTAATTGCTCAATTCTGCAGACACTAATAGTAAATATATACACACACATGAACACCATCACATGTAAAAAAGGCTAAGCCACTTTGATTCCATAATTTACAAGACTTAACATCCCGCCAGCCACAAATTATCATAAAAATAAATGAATATAAACACAGAAAGAAATGAAGAAAATAAACACAGGAAAGAAATATCCAGCTGAGTGCAAATACATTAAGCGCACGCAAACATACAACTAGTATTCATACACCGAATATATATATATACAGATGTACACATATACGCAGAAATATAACCACATATACAAACCCCCCCCAACACATACACATGCTTCCAAACACACACAAAATGAATGAATTCATTTAATACATTGCATGTAATACATTTAATTATCTCATGCCAATATACACAACTGTATACAGAATACGTATGTATACACACGTCCAACCATTCCCCTGTGGGTAAATAACAGTCTAGCCCGTAGTTATTCATAATCTATACCTGCGCTAATTACAGGGAGTCGAATTGGCAGTTTAGCAAGCACGAAAAGACAGACACACACACACACACACACACACACACACACACACACACACACACACACACACACACACACACACGCGGAATTTACGGGAATTAAACCTCACTTCGTTGGAAGACA
The DNA here is from genome assembly GCF_020424385.1 of Procambarus clarkii. NCBI lineage: Eukaryota > Metazoa > Arthropoda > Malacostraca > Decapoda > Cambaridae > Procambarus > Procambarus clarkii. The sequence continues at coordinate 6,841,741 of NC_059637.1, forward strand.
GAAGAGTTAGGGGGGACATGATCACTACATTCAAGATCCTCAAGGGAATCGACAGGGTTGATAAAGACAGGCTGTTTAACACAAGGGGGAACACGCACTAGGGGACACAGGTGGAAACTGAGTGCCCAAATGAGCCACAGAGATATTAGAAAGAACTTCTTTAGTGTCAGAGTGGTTGACAAATGGAATGCATTAGGGGGTGATGTGGTGGAGGCTGACTCCATACACAGTTTCAAGTGTAGATATGACAGAGCCCGATAGGCTCAGGAATCTGTACACCTGTTCATTGACGGTTGAGAGGCGGGACCAAAGAGCCAGAGCTCAACCCCCGCAAACACAACTAGGTGAGTACAACTAGGTGAGTACACACACACACACACACACACACACGCGGAATTTACGGGAATTAAACCTCACTTCGTTGGAAGACAGAAGAGTTAGGGGGGACATGATCACCACATTCAAGATCCTCAAGGGAATCGACAGGGTTGATAAAGACAGGCTGTTTAACACAAGGGGGAACACGCACTAGGGGACACAGGTGGAAACTGAGTGCCCAAATGAGCCACAGAGATATTAGAAAGAACTTCTTTAGTGTCAGAGTGGTTGACAAATGGAATGCATTAGGAAGTGATGTGGTGGAGGCTGACTCCATACACAGTTTCAAGTGTAGATATGATAGAGCCCAGTAGGCTCAGGAACCTGTACACCTGTTGATTGACGGTTGAGAGGCGGGACCAAAGAGCCAGAGCTCAACCCCCGCAAGCACAACTAGGTGAGTACACACACACACACAAACACACACACACACACACACACAAACACGGGTTTCCCAAACACGCCGAAGCAAACACAGGGCTTTAACAAAGAAGTACAGGATTATTGAACAAGGGCTGGATAAATGAATGGATAAATGAATGGATGAATGGATAGATGAATGAATGGATGAGCTGGAGGGTAGAGCGCAAGAGCTTGGTGCTGGACAACAGGAGAGCTTACCGTTGGGCAGCAGAACAGTCTGACGCTGGACAACAGAAGAACCTGCATGGCGCCTTACAACAGGAGTCAAACATGAAACGTCAAGACATTGCGTGGGACAACAGAACACGGCGTGGGACAACAGAACATGGCGTGGGACAACAGAACATGGCGTGGGACAACAGATCCCACCGTGGGACAACAGAACACGGCGTGGGACAACAGATCACACCGTGGGACAACAGAACACGGCGTGGGACAACAGAACATGGCGTGGGACAACAGAACATGGCGTGGGACAACAGAACATGGCGTGGGACAACAGAACATGACGTGGGACAACAGATCACACCGTGGGACAACAGAACATGGCGTGGGACAACAGAACATGACGTGGGACAACAGAACATGGCGTGGGACAACAGAACATGACGTGGGACAACAGAACACGTGGGACAACAGAACATGGCGTGGGACAACAGAACATGACGTGGGACAACAGAACATGGCGTGGGACAACAGAACACGGCGTGTTACAACAGAACATGGCGTGGGACAACAGAACACAACGTGGGACAACAGAACATGGCGTGGGACAACAGAACACAACGTGGGACAACAGAACATGGCGTGGGACAACAGAACACAACGTGGGACAACAGAACATGGCTTGGGACAACAGAACACAACGTGGGACAACAGAACATGGCTTGGGACAACAGAACACAACGTGGGACAACAGAACACGGCGTGGGACAACCGAACATGACGTGGGACAACAGAACACAACGTGGGACAACAGAACATGGCGTGGGGCAACAGAACACAACGTGGTACAACAGAACATGGCTTGGGACAACAGAACACAACGTGGGACAACAGAACATGGCGTGGGACAACAGAACATGGCGTGGGGCAACAGAACATGGCGTGGGACAACAGAACACGGCGTGTTACAACAGAACTTGGCGTGGGACAACAGAACTTGGCGTGGGACAACAGATCACACCGTGGGACAACAGATCACACCGTGGGACAACAGATCACACCGTGGGACAACAGATCACACCGTGGGACAACAGATCACACCGTGGGACAACAGATCACACCGTGGGACAACAGATCACACCGTGGGACAAGAGGTCAATATTGCATGGGAGGTCAACACGCCAAGTTACCGCACTGCTGTTGACCCTCTCCCATGACCTACGTCGCCAGGAGCCAGTCTTTATATATATATATATATATATATATATATATATATATATATATATATATATATATATATATATATAAATATATATATAAAATATATATATATATATATATATATATATATATATATATATATATATATATATATATAATATAATATAATATATTATAGTGTCAGACCACGGAGGAAAATTTAAACAGGAATTTCCTTAAGTACTTTCGCATATTAATACATCTTCATTGTACTCCTTCTGAAGTTGTATTAATATACGAAAGTACTTAAGGAAATTCCTGTTTCAGTTTTCCTCCGTGGTCTGACACTGTCACATTTTTAATCACGTGTTTATTTTCGTGATATACACATATATATTATATAGTGAAGATAGTGATAATGATGGCTGGAGATGTACAGTGAAGCAGGTTATTCAGTGTTGACGACTGTGTAGTAACGATGGTTACAGTAAGGATGGTCGTGTGTAGTGAAGACGGGTTTCTTAGAGGCTGTAGAGTTCCTCAAACATCCTCGACAGGAATCGAGGATGCAGTGAGCATTTCCCCCTCTGGATCGCCACGCTGAGGCGCTGGAAAAGGAAGCTCGCTGCTCTATAGTCTCGAGTTGTTTTGCTGAGCCTAGAACCCATATCCTTGAGAAATCTCCTGGCATTCTCTCCCCTTGGACCAAGGAGTCCGAGATCCTCAGAAGGTGGATATACACAAATATGAACCTGCCCTCCTAATAGAACGTCGTATTTTGACGTATTCTCTACCTAAAGCCCCAAAAACTGTCATACTAGAAAATGGAAGCGGCTGGCAAAATAGACATTCTGTCCCGTTTTCTGTTTTGGGTCCTCTGGTAGGTTAGGAAAAGGGCACTTTTGTACGTCAGTTTCCTTACGTTGGGGAATCTTAGCAGGACGGGCTGCATTTATAGTCCCAGTTGTCTGACGTGTTCTGATAATCAGATAATTTCATATTAGGTCAACTCTATTTCAGGAGCGCCATTAGGCCAGCCCATCTATGGAAAAGAAGATGATTGATGAAAGGAAAACGATGATTGGTCAAAAGAAAATGGTCCTGGGAGGCTATACTATCGTAAATTTTTGATCCCCCACAGATCCGTAATCTCCTTAGTTCTTTTCAAGATTCCTTCGTTCATATTCATAAATTGAGCAGTCCAGTCGAAGATAGAAATTATAACACCAATTTCATATATATATATATATATATATATATATATATATATATATATATATATATATATATATATAAATTGTCAACCACACTATGGTGGAAATAAACACTTCATTCACTTGGGCACTAGGAGACTCGAACTCTCGATCCCAGGAGAGTGAGGACAAAGCTCTCCCGCTGCAGGCGATGAGTCATAATAACGTGGCTAAAGTATGTTGACCAGACCACACACTAGAAGGTGAAGAGACGACGATGTTTCGGCCCGTCCTGGACCATTCTCAAGTCGATTGTATGGACACAATCGACTTGAGAATAGTCCAGGACGGACCGAAACGTCGTCGTCCCTTTACCTTCTAGTGTGTGGTCTGCTCTACCGCTGCACCAGGCAGACGGTTCCAATAGAGAAGATTTCAGAGGCAGCAAACCGCTGCCCACCTGAAACTTCATCCTTCACCCCCCTGCGTATAGGTAGCTGACATGTAGTGAACCCTCACCCACCTTATATATAAATTGTCAACCCTAAGGGGGTCACCCCCCTGCATCAATATCCACGTTGCAAGGGACTCAATCAACTCCCACTTTTGATGGGGGAGGGTGGGAGGAAGAGAGCTTTTATCAATACCCATGTTGCATGAGGCGCTATCAATGACCCACGTTGCGTGAGGCGCTATCAATGACCCACGTTGCGTGAGGCGCTATCAATGACCCACGTTGCGTGAGGCGCTATCAATGACCCACGCTGCATGAGGCGCTATCAATGACCCACGCTGCATGAGGCGTTATCAATGACCCACGCTGCATGAGGCGCTATCAATGACCCACGCTGCATGAGGCGCTATCAATGACCCACGTTACAAGAGGCGTTATCAATGACCCGCGTTACAAGAGGCGTTATCAATGACCCACGTTACAAGAGGCGCTATCAATGACCCACGTTACAAGAGGCGTTATCAATGACCCACGTTACAAGAGGCGTTATCAATGACCCACGCTGCATGAGGCGCTATCAATGACCCACGCTACAAGACTTGTGAGTCACGGCGCTGCACATATGAGGACAGAGGTGGCGTACCGAGCCAGAAGCCGGCAGCCAGTCGGAGAGAGAGAATCATTGAATCCGGTCGACCAGATCAATACTACAAGGCCCCCCCCTACCCCCCTACCCCGCATACACTGCATCATCCGTGTAATCTTGATCCTTGCATTACTCATCAGAGTTCATCATATGTATTCATTATTTTGTCGTGGGGTCAATAGTGTGTGTGTGTGTGTTTCAAGCGTAGGTTACACATACACGTGGATGAGTTTGGAGTGGGATTTCAATAGGAGCTGCCTCGTATGGACCAATAGGAGCTGCCTCGTATGGACCAATAGGAGCTGCCTCGTATGGACCAATAGGAGCTGCCTCGTATGGACCAATAGGAGCTGCCTCGTATGGACCAATAGGAGCTGCCTCGTATGGACCAATAGGAGCTGCCTCGTATGGGCCAATAGGAGCTGCCTCGTATGGACCAATAGGAGCTGCCTCGTATGGGCCAATAGGAGCTGCCTCGTATGGACCAATAGGAGCTGCCTCGTATGGACCAATAGGGGCTGCCTCGTATGGGCCAATAGGAGCTGCCTCGTATGGATCAATAGGCGCTGCCTCGTATGGACCAATAGGAGCTGCCTCGTATGGACCAATAGGAGCTGCCTCGTATGGACCAATAGGAGCTGCCTTGTATGGGCCAATAGGAGCTGCCTCGTATGGACCAATAGGAGCTGCCTCGTATGGACCAATAGGAGCTGCCTCGTATGGACCAATAGGAGCTGCCTCGTATGGGCCAATAGGAGCTGCCTCGTATAGACCAATAGGAGCTGCCTCGTATGGACCAATAGGAGCTGCCTCGTATGGACCAATAGGAGCTGCCTCGTATATATACGAGGAAGGTTTTTCTAATTCCTACATGTCAATATGTCCAGCATGAGGCTGCTGGTTGCTGAGCGTCTTGTGTTGTGACTGCCAATTTTTTTGGTTGTCCACGAGGTTGGGACAGGTGGGGAACCTTGAGAATATTGGCATGGTTCTCAACAGGAAGTCAGCTGACATCTCTGCGGTTTTGAGGGACTTTAATGTGCTGATTAGTCTCTCTCTCTCTCTCTCTCTCTCTCTCTCTCTCTCTCTCTCTCTCTCTCTCTCTCTCTCTCTCTCTCTCTCTCTCTCTCTCTCTCTCTCTCTCTCTCTCTCTCTCTCTCTCTCTCTCTCTCTCTGACACCGGATGATGACATCAAGATGAAACCATGTCACGTGACGTAGCGATAATCCCCCGCCTTGAATCTACTTTCTAACGGCCGGATAAGCGAGACACATGGCCGTATAAATGACCCTATATTGCCGGATAACTGAATAACGCCATATGATGATTACACAGTCCGAGCCAAACACGTTCAGTACACGAGCACTCTGCAAATTATGACCCCTAAATAGTGAGTTTAATTACCAGGAAATGCAATTAGCTAAACATATATAGGAGTTGACTTTATTTACGATAATCTTTTTATCTGGTTATCAAAACGGAATTTGTGTTTGCTTAATCTGTGTGTGGAGTAGATGATATAGGTGTCGCGTACTGATGAAGAGTATTTAATTAGTTGACTGTAAGCTGTTTGGATTCCAATTATGTCCCTTTTCCAGAATGCTTCTCTTCCAGACTATTTTTTCCGGGATACTTCTTTTTCCAGAATATATTTTTCCAGAACACTTCTTTCCCAGACAATTTTTTTCCAGAATACATTTTACAGGTTACTGTTTCCAGAATACATTTTACAGAGTACTGTTTCCAGAATACATTTTTCTAGACTACTTTTTAATAAAATACTTTTTTCCAGAAAGGTGTTTCCCAGAGTACTTTTTTTTCCATAATACCCTTTCCCAGAATATATACTTTTTTCCTGAATATTTGTTCCCAGAATATATATTTTGTTGTTTTAAATACATATTTTTGGATAATTGTATTCTAACTGTTTATACATGAATCTTGAGCATCAAGGCGCTCATTCAGAGATTAATGTAGTGTACATGTATCACTTCATGTGTACATGTCACATGTGTACATGTATCACTTCAAGTGTACATGTCACATGTGTACATGTATCACTTCAAGTGCACATGTTACACAGTTTCACGCTCATACATCAGGATCATTGAGCGCTAAACACAGTACACAGTCGGGATGCACAGTCGTCGTAATGCACGGTGCATCTACCAGCAAGATGCGACTATCTTTCTTGACATGATTTCGGGGCTTGGCGTCCCTGCGGCCCGGTCCTCGACTAGGCCTCCATTTTTTGTTACACCCCCCCCCCCAGGAAGCAGCCTGTAGCAGCTGTCTAACTCCCAGGTACCTATTTACTGCTAGGTGAACAGGGGCATCAGGGTGATATAAACTCTGCCCATTTCTTTCCGCCTCCACCGGAGATCGAACCCAGAACCTTAAGACTATGAATACCGAGCGCTGTCCACTCAACCGTCAGGCCACTCTACCAAACAGACTGGAAACAGAATGATGGAGGACAAATAGAAAACGGAGAAGAACAAGAAGCAAAATTCCCCCCAAAAAAGTCAGTTCTAATCCTGAGATGATTTAGACAACCTAAGAATTTAGAATTTACATTTAAGTAACAAGCGGAGATCCGCAAGAGTCAGTTCCAAGGCTGAACTTCGTTGTCAATGTTTATAGATGTCTGAAAGGTGATTAGAATGCAAAAGGCTGCTCATTACTACGTATCTTGAACAAACTTCAACGGGGGTCAAATATGTTGTAATTCTTGCCTGTTTTATGGAGTGTCGGGTCAAGAGAACGGGGCGGGATTGTTGAGTGACGGAGTCCGAGAGCTGGAGCTCGATCCCCCGCAGACACAAAGAGGTATAGGATATTTCCACATTCTTTCAGACATCTGTTTTTATGCACCCGTTAATTTATACGCCCGTCACCCACACACGTACGCACACACACACACACACACACACACACACACACACACACACACACACACACACACACACACACACACACACACACACACACGCGCACACGCACACACGCACACACGCACACACACACACACACACACACACACACACACACACACACACACACACACACACGGCGTTCAGGAACCTGTGTAAGGAATCATTCAGAATCTTGTACACCACATATGTAAGACCAATCCTGGAGTATGCGGCCCCAGCATGGAGCCCGTACCTTGTCAAGCACAAGACGAAGCTGGAAAAAGTCCAAAGGTATGCTACTAGACTAGTCCCAGAACTAAGAGGCATGAGTTATGAGGAAAGGCTGCGGGAAATGCACCTTAAGACACTGGAAGACAGAAGAGTAAGGGGGGACATGATCACAACCTACAAAATCCTCAGGGGAATCGACCGGGTAAACAAGGATGAACTATTCAACACTGGTGGGACGCGAACAAGGGGACACAGGTGGAAGCTCAGTACCCAAATGAGCCACAGAGACGTTAGAAAGAACTTTTTCAGTGTCAGAGTAGTTAGTAAATGGAATGCATAAGGAAGTGATGTGGTGGAGGCTAACTCCATACACAGTTTCAAATGTAGATATGATAGAGCCCAATAGGCTCAGGAATCTGTACACCAGTTGATTGACGGTTGAGAGGCGGGACCAAAGAGCCAGAGCTCAACCCCCGCAAGCACAATTAGGTGAGTACAATTAGGTGAGTACACACACACACACACACAGTCAAGCACAAGACGAAGCTGAAAAAAGTTCAGAGGTATGCCACTAGGTTAGTCCCAGAACTAAGAGGCATGAGTTATGAGGCCAGACTACGTGAACTGCACCTCACGTCGCTGGAAGACAGAAGAGCTAGGGGAGACATGATCACCACATACAAAATTCTCAGGGGAATTGACAAGGTAGACAAGGATGGATTATTTAACCCGGGTGGTACACGCACAAGGGGACACAGGTGGAAGCTGAGTGCCCAAATGAGCCACAGAGACATTAGAAAGAACTTTTTCAGTGTCAAAGTAGTTAGTAAATGGAATGCACTAGGAAGTGATGTGGTGGAGGCTGACTCCATACACAGTTTCAAGTGTAGATATGATAAGAATCCAGTAGGCTCAGGAATCTGTATTCCAGTTGATTGGCGGGACCAAAGAGCCAGAGTTCAACCCCTGCAAGCACAACTAGGTAAATACACACACACACACACGTATCAAGGCCACAGAAATATTCAACTCAAAGCAAGGAATAGCCAATAACCCTTCCCCCCCTCTCCCCCTCCCCCTCACCACCACCACCTCACCCCCCTAATCACCCCTCACCCCCCCTAACCACCCCCCTCACCACCCCCTATCCTCAACCAGCTTAAATATCAGGAAAAATATTGTATCATTACGATAATACACCAGGACCTAGATTCAGGAAGCTCTGTGTATTTCTTCGTAAGTGGGTTTGCTACGAAGGTTCCTAAGTGCGCCCTAAGAAGATGCTTAGGTGCGATTCAATAAGGTATACTTAGGAAGAAAATTGTTGGTTCACCTGCATGCCGATAGAGGTCACTACTGTGTTTCGTTTGGCCAATCAGAGAGCAGCAACATTCTTCATATTGAAGATTTAGCGCTGGCTTATAGGAGCTCTACTGCCTCCTATTTACGTCGAATTTTCTTATAAAATTAGTATATTTCGAAGTAAAACAATGTTTTTTCAACTTCTACAGCCAGCACCGACATTGTAGTAAACAAATATGTTACATTTGTTGTTTACCTACGTAATTCTAAGAGATACTGTGTAGCTGTCCTTGTTGCTCGGAAGATGCGCTGACAATTATTGTATATATTTACTGAATTTACCCAATGGCCACTATCTATCTAGTGACCTCGAAGAGGACAGAAAGCCGGCGGCTTGTTAAAGGGCCCGCCAATTGAATTAATGTTATTTTTTAGCTGGAATTTGGCATTTACGGCTTCAGCGGGTAGGCGGTTCCATGGGTTTATAGCCCTCTTGGTGGAAAAAAACCATCTGTTTTCAGTCCTACTTGAGAGAACATACTCTCCAACACTATATCTGTGATTGTCCTGTTATCAGTGACTTCATACCAAATGGTATGAGGTACTTTGAGCTCTGTAATTACTTCATACACTCAGGAATATTGGAAGATATTCTTGTGCTGCACCCAGATTTTGCCAGTGGCGGCTAATAGATCAGCATTAAGTATTTTGTTCTCTCCTAATTCCATGTATGACTGGCCATCCTGTGAGGTGAGGATGTTGGGTGAGCTTGTAGCTGGTTTTTGATCTACACTGTGTGGTCCTTTATACAGAATAGGGAAGCAGCACATTGCTGTGTATACCTAAACATGTTTAAAAATACATTGTTTGAGAGGAGTTTTGTAGAAACTGGTAAGAGTAATTATAATATAATGTTTCCATGATTCAGTGCTTACCTCTTGTGAAAATTGCTTAGAGTTGTTTAGTCAGAGTTGATTTGTTTTTTGTATTGAGGCTGGTATTTTCTAAATTGATTCCATGTACAGTATGTCTAACCATCCTGTGAGATGGGAGTATTAGATAAACTTATAGCTAGTTTTTTATCTACACTGTGTAATATTCCATATAGAATAGGGTAGCAGCACATTGCTGTGTATACCTAATCTTCTTAATAAAAAAAATCAGTAATAAAGATTTTAAATTATAGTTTGTATTATTACAAATACAGTACTGTATTATCCTTATTAAATCATGTTGACCATGGATCATTAAGATCTCATGTTGATATGTAATACAAGTCATATTTCTTTTGAACTGCTAATCCATGCTAATCATTCATTAAATTGTGCATTATGTCTTAATTTTTCACTTCCTTGGATATACTGTACAGTACAAAAAGATAGGATAAAAATAAACCAGTAATATTTCTTTCATTATATTTTTCATTTAAATAACTGCATCAATATTTTTACAGCTGACAGGATTTGTTTTCCCCATACAGGTGCATTATTTGTTAACAAAAATTTGGTTTATTGTTACACACAATGGTGCTACATAGCCTTCCCAGCTTGATGCCTTCTTTTAATACTTACTGATTAAAAAATAAATAATAAATACATTTTATTCAGGAAAAGTACATACAGTTGATTTACAAACATAATGTTGGATTTATAGGCAGAGCTAGTACATACAATACCTAAAGCCACTAATACTCATAGCATTTCGGGCAAGGTGTGGGGGGAAAAAAACACAGACTAAAACTTAATAGCAATCGAGATTAGGTATAAATTGTGTTGAAAGAAGGAATAAAAAATACAAAAAGGGGGTTAACATAGCATAAATCAGCAATTGCACATGTTGGTGAACAGCGTTGTTTAAAAAATAGCAAGACATGGGTTGACATTTAGGAGGTAAGTTAGGTTACATGGAGTTAATTAGGCAGTGCTTGGTTTAACTCTTAAACTGGTTGAGAGAGGTACAGCCTTTGACATGATTCGGGAGGTCATTCCACATTCTGGGTCCCTTGATTTGTAGAGCACTTCTAGTTTGGTTACACACAGCCAAATTGAGTAACAGGAAGAGGTCTTGGACACAAATTTGTTCCATGCTAAATGTAGAGGAATCAGCTGAGTATTCCTCAAATAAAATAAGTTGCCTCAGCTTATAAGGTAAATAAAATAAGCATTTCTCAAATAAGTAGCTGCCTCACCTCACTGCCTTACTGTTACATAGCCTTCCCGACATGGTGCCTTCTTTTGATAATTACTGTACTTGTTCCACACCCAAATTGTATAACAGGAAGAGGTCTTGGACCCCTACTTCCCTCTCTCTTTTTTAGTAGTCTATATAGTCATAATTATAGCTTTAAGTATTCAATGAATAAAGTTTTTGACATTTTTACCCTTTTCCTTACCTAACATCATTTGTGCAGCATATTTTTATTTTATGTCTCACCCAGATTTAATTTCAAAATAAAACCAAACTAAATAAATTAGAAATGGGTATGTATAGCTAAGGTACACCCTTACTACTAGGTGAACAGGGGCATTTGGTGATAGTAAATGATCCCATCAGGCAGGGCTCATCACCTTCTCTCATATTTCATGTTCACCAGTGTTTATTTACTTAATAACTACTGGTATAATATCTTGCTATTATAAAACTAATTCTACTATCATCAAACACATATTTACTTCAAGTTTCAAGCAGAGAATGCATATATAACTAACACGAAGGATTACTCTTCACTAGATTCACCAGCTATAATATTTTGGTCATGTTCCAATATCATAAATCGATCCCAGTGTTATGTAGTAGAGAAAAAATGACTTATAATCCAGTTTACGTAAAGCTACGAGTGGTCGAAACCACACTTAAATCCCGGAATGAACTTACGAAGATTTTTCCACTTAGGGTAGTTAATTGAATACGGACGTAGCCGCCACGAAGGCGCTAAGACGGAAAACGCTCTTAGCTAAGAGGAAAAACCTTCGTAAGTACCTTCCTGAATCCGGCCCCAGACCCTTAGCCTTGTTTATTGAGAAAATGGACAATTCTTCCTGCAGTTCAAATCTCTCCATATGTCACTGCGTAAAAAATGCAACGCTTGAGGTGAGAGAAACACGTATGGTCGTCCTGGGAATGGTAAACAGTTTAGTCAACACGTATGGTCGTCCTGGGAATGATAAACGGTTTAGTCAATGCGTATGGTCGTCCTGGGAATGGTAAACAGTTTAGTCAACACGTATGGTCGTCCTGGGAATGATAAACGGTTTAGTCGATGCGTATGGTCGTCCTGGGAATGGTAAACTGTTTAGTCAACACGTATGGTCGTCCTGGGAATGATAAACGGTTTAGTCAATGCGTATGGTCGTCCTGGGAATGATAAAGTGTTTATTTAACACTTATGGTCGTCCTGGGAATGATAACCTGTTTATTAAACACGTACGGTCGTCCTGGGAATGATAAACTGTTGAGTCAATGCGTATGGTCGTCCTGGGAATGATAAACAAAAGAAATGCGACGCAGTAGATGATGGAGGGGCCGGTGACAGTGAGAGAGCCGGTGAGGCACTGATCGATGAAACCAGAAACCATTTGTTTTGTAAACAAAAGCCTCGTGGCCGCGCTGGGAATGGCGGGAGGCAATATTAATGCTGAAATTGAATTTACAGCTCTTGCCATTTATAATTTACAGGCCATTTGAGTGTAAAAGGATATATACAACGTGATGTAAGATAATAGTTTGACATTCCTCTGCACGCATGAATTTTGTTGTACAAAAAGTAATGTTTTGAAAGATAAAAACTCGATATTTTTATAGCTAAGATCCCTCCAATTTTTTAATTTGGAGGGATCTTCCTTTACGGGTCTTAAGTCCCTGACTGGTCCACTAAGTGGTAATTAATTAAGTGTTACTTAGATGGTGGATGAGGTTTAACAACTATCTCGAGGTTATCTTGAGAGGATTTCGGGGCTTAGCGACCCCGCGGCCCGGTCCTCGAGCAGGCTTCCTTTTTGTTACACACCCCCAGGAAGCAGCCCGTAGCAGCTGTCTGACTCCCAGGTACCTATTTACTGCTAGGTGAACAGGGGGGCATCAGGGTGAAAGAAACGTTTTGTCCATTTGTCTCCGCCTCCACCGGGGATCGAACCCGGAACCTCAGGACTATGAAACCGAAGCGCCGTCCACTCAGCTGTCAGGCGCCTAATGACAATGATCAAATAGTGTATATAAGAATCATATCACTTTTGTTTAAATCATCTGTTTAACTTTATTGCTGTTAATGAATGCATCAATCACCCTACTGCCTGGCTTGGGTCTATTATCTGACTCACCTCTGACTCACATCCCCTGACTCACTGCTTACTCGTGTTGTACCAGCAACATGAGTAAGAATACCATCAGCTACTGTGTCAGTATTACATTCGAATACTGTGTTGTACCATGAACACAGTATTAGAATACCGCAGTACCATCATGATTCCATGGTGGTACTGCATATTCTATTACTGGTCTCACATACGTTACATGCTAAATGTGTGTGGGGAGGCGGGTAGTGAAAGGCTGGCTTGGCAATCTTAGGATAAGTTAGGTTAGTTTAGGATTTCAAGATTAAGAAGGCACCAAATTGGGAAGACAATTAGTACTATTTAGGATTTTCAAGATTAAATTAAGAACTATCTACTGACAAGCTCATTTAAACCCATTTAGTCTACCTACAATTTGACTCTATTCCCAAACCATTTAAGTTTACAGGAAACTCTTAAACTACACTGAGAAACAGACCCGATGTGTATATATATATATACACCTTGTATATGTTCAATACCTTGTTCTGGCTCGCGTGACAGCTCTGAGCCAGCTCAAGTAATGGCACTGAGTGTACTCTGAGGCACTCACTGTACTCTGAGGCACTCAGTCGTCAATATTGGCTGGTCATAAACATTGAGCTGACCCAGAATATGTAGTGAAGGAATGTTATTTAGTCAGTTGGTGTATGTCTGCAGCTGTTATTATTTATGAGTAAGACAAGTGACGCTGGAAGGTGAGATATGGCTGCCTGTCAACATGGTATTGATGTACGGGGGGTTTAGGCCCCCCCTGCCACACACCTTTCCGGAACAGGGGTTGGATACACAGAGAGAGGTGTAAACCTCTGTAAACGTCGACTTGAGAATGGTCCAGGACGGACCGAAACGTCGTCGTCCCTTCAACTTCTAGTGTGTGGTCTGGTCAACATACTTCAGCCACGTTATTGTGACTCATCGCCTGCAGGTGTAAACCTATTCCTCGGCGTATATATATTGAGTTTACTTTAGTCCTTGAGGGAGAGGTCACGACCTCTCCGTGGGTGCAGTCGCACCTCCACAGATCTTAAGTATCAGCTAATGATACTGGTAATGGCTTCAAAGGGCCACCACTTACGGGCTATTCATGCCCGTGCCACCTTTTGGGTAGCTTATTCTTCATCAATCAGTCCTTGAGGATTACGGGCTATTTATGCCCGTGCCACCTCTTGGGTGGCTTAATCTTGATCAATCAATCATCCTTGAGGAGAGAATCGTAGATATTTCAAGATCTTACACCACCAAAGATCACATTCACTCCAAAAAGTCTACCACCTACGGGGCTATTCGTGCCCGTGCCACTTCTTGTGGTGTCTTAATGTTCAGCAATATAATCCTCGACTGAGTTCAGGACTAAAGTATAATTTGCTAGTTAGTAAACTAGTTTCACGGCCCTTAATAGCCCCCCCCCCCCAATCATACATTTGTGCCATAGGATAACCTTTAGCCCAACACCAAACTATCCTTCACAATGTTCCTTTGAATCATTTGTAACTTGATAAAATCATTAGAGAAGTTAGGTTGTGGTTTTCTATTCAGCTTTTCAAGGCCAACTCAAATATTCACAATCAATTAGCATGTCACATATGCACTTATTCATAAGCAAGATATTGACTATAAGCAAGTGCGAGAATGGGTTGGAATTTCATACCTTGAGTAATCCTCGCCTTATAGTTTCCTGCTCTCGTACATATATTTCCTGTTCTCTTACATATATCCTGAAGAATATATAGGAAGTTCTGAATAGTCATCAACACATTGCCATGTAGCCTTCAAGGCTTATAACACCTTCACAAAGTTGTAACATTGTAAACAATTATATCTCTCACTCACGATCAGTAGTTCGAGCCTCTAAGTACCCCGTTGAATGAAATGAACCGTAACATTGAGATTGTCTGTTGTCTTGACGGTATAATTTTTCTCCTTGGTGCAGGATGGAACGGTACGAGAGCCTGGGTGTGGTGGGCGAGGGCTCCTACGGCTTGGTACTCCGCTGCCGACACAAGGAGTCAGGTCAGACCGTCGCTATCAAGAAGTTCTTGGAGAGTGAAGATGATCATACTGTCAAGAAGATTGCCCTCAGGGAGGTCCGGATGCTTAAGGTAGGTCTAAAGGGGGGTCCACATACTCAAGGAGGGGTCTGACTGGGGTCCACATACTCAAGGAGGGGTCTGATTGGGGTCCACATACTCAAGGAGGGGTCTGTTTGGGGTCCACATACTCAAGGAGAAGTCTGATTGGAGTCCACATACTCTAGGAGGGGTCTGACTGAGGTCCACATACTCAAGGTGGGGTCTGATTGGGGTCCACATACTCAAGGAGGGGTCTGAGGAAGAAATAGAACTTCACGGTTCTATTCACTACAAAAGTTGTGATGATAAATTAACAAATGTAATTTTGAGTTAGATTAGGTTAGGTTAGGTTGGCTAGGGTTAGTTTAGGTTCCATTGGGTTCTGGTTAGGTTCGACTAGGTTAGGTTGGGTAAGGTTATAGGGTGGGTTGGGTTAGGTTCGGTTGCATTCTCACAATAAAAAAAACATCTCGGGAGTACCTAACTGGCACCCAACTGAGACTTTAAACCTCCCCCTAGAGCACCACTAAAGTATTTGTAGATACATATCTCCATCATTGTCTCATAAGGAACCTATGTTCCCCAAAAGGTTAGTACTAGCAACAGCTATTGGGCAAACGTACAAGAATGGGATATTAATTGACTTTTATAGTAGTATAAAAGACGACTAAAACAGTCCTCTTTAATTGACTTTTATAGTAGTATAAAAGACGACTAAAACAGTCCTCTTTAATTGACTTTTATAGTAGTATAAAAGACGACTAAAACAGTCCTCTTTAATTGACTTTTATAGTAGTATAAAAGACGACTAAAACAGTCCTCTTTAATTGACTTTTATAGTAGTATAAAAGACGACTAAAACAGTCCTCTTTAATTGACTTTTATAGTAGTATAAAAGATGACTAAAACAGTTCTTTTCTATACTATTAATTTTTTGGGGAGAAGGACATAAGAAAGAAGACAACAACCCAATCTAAGCTGTTTATTAGGCCTAGCATGATACATATGTGTATTGAATTAAGCCTAAGATGGCATGTATTATGCCTCGGATTGCCTATTTAGGCCTAGGGCAGTTTAGGGTGCCCTTAAGTTACTGATCCACTTTCTCGACATGCCTTTTATGGTGTTCCAATAGGGAAGATTGTGAACTTTTTTTTTGGGTACAAAAGTCAATTTTTGTTTACATTTGACTAAATAATTACTAAAAGTATTAACACTTTTGTAGGCTGGATTGAATAAAGATGCAATCCACAAAAGTGAGGTTATGTTTTAATCCACAAAAGTGAGGTGATGGTTTAATCCACAAAAGTAAGGTGATGGTTTAACCCACAAAAGTGAAGTGATGTTTTAATCCACAAAAGTGAAGTCACACATAGAGATCACACTAACGTGATGCATCAAATGAACAAATCCGAACAAAGTGAAGTGATATTTTAATCCACAAAAGTGAGGGGATGGTTTAATCCACAAAAGTGAGGTGATGTTTTAATCCACAAAAGTGAGGTGATGTCTCGTAGGTGGTAGTTAAGTGTAAGCTGGATATTAATAGTTGGAAGTGTTTAGTTTGTAGTGCTTCAGCTTCATGTCTGTTCTCCGACCTGTCAATTAATTTGGTGTTGCTAGTCAGAATATTGTAATGTGAAGAAATGATGGGATCTTTGATAGATCCTTGTTGTTTGTATCTTATTTGGTACCTTAAAACCAACATTAGTGTCTTGTCTATATATTAAGATCTTTAGGGCTGAGAATACCCAAGAATATAGACGACATTTGACTCTAATGAACTTAAATACAAATGAGTTTTCAACATTATGAAACAGATTATTGCTCCCTTACATGGCTAAATACTTCGTTATATAATCTCAGAGCACGTTGACGGATTCAGCTACACATCCTAATAACAACTTATATTCCCACAGAAACTGCGGCATGAGAACCTGGTCAACCTGATCGAGTTCTTCCGCCGCAAGCGACGCCTGTACCTAGTCTTTGAGTACGTCGACCACACCATCTTAGACGAACTGGAGGCCACGGAGACGGGCCTGGACGAGACCACCACCAGGGAGCACATCTTCCAGGTGCTTCGGGGCATCGCCTTCTGCCACCAGAACCAGGTCAGTTCGGCTGGTCTCCGGCAGAGTGAAGAGGAGGTGTTCGAAGCCTCACAATACCCAGTGTTCCACCCGTCATTATGGTGGCGACGAACCTCATATATAAACAGCATGTATAAACTCTCTGAAAAGGAAGATTATGAGTATAGATAGTTGATTAGCCATATTTTGATGTGAGAGAGGCTGAGGAAGTTATTGATTAGCCTTATTTTGATGTGAGAGGCCGAGAAAGTTATTTATTAGCCTTATTTTGATGTGAGAGGCCGAGAAAGTTATTTATTAGCCTTATTTTGATGTGAGAGAGGCTGAGGAAGTTATTGATTAGCCTTATTTTGATGTGAGAGAGGCTGAGGAAGTTATTGATTAGCCTTATTTTGATGTGAGAGAGGCTGAGGAAGTTATTGATTAGCCATATTTTGATGTGAGAGGCTGAGGACGTTATTGATTAGCCTTATTTTGATGTGTGAGAGGCTGAGGAAGTTATTGATTAGCCATATTTTGATGTGTGAGAGGCTGAGGAAGTTATTTATTAGCCTTATTTTGATGTGTGAGAGGCTGAGGAAGTTATTGATTAGCCTTATTTTGATGTAAGAGAGGCTGAGGAAGTTATTGATTAGCCATATTTTGATGTGAGAGGCTGAGGACGTTATTGATTAGCCTTATTTTGATGTGAGAGAGGCTGAAGAAGTTATTGCTGTAATGAATTATAGAAAATGAACTGTGAAGTATGAGTGACCCACTATAGCTTTAGGGGAGACTGATTTAGTGAACTTTAAAGAGGGAATGATTTAAGGGATTTGAGAAAGGGGGGATTTAAGGAACTTTTGAGAGGGGGGGCTAACTTAAATGAACTTATAACAGGGTTTGAGTTCAAAGAACTTGTAAGAAAGGCCAATTTAAGGAACTCTTGACACAGGGTCCCTACATAGTCACCTCGGCTTGGTGCCTTCTTTTGATAACTACCGACATTCTTGATAGAGGGTGGTTTAAGGAACTTTTGAAGGGAGCTAATATCATTACACCAATATCCATCACGTATCATACCAGCCAGTACTACTTAGCTCCTCCCTATACTCATGTCCCCCCCCACTCTGTATATTGATTAAACTACTCTATAGCATCGTGGCTGCATTTCTTGACCGCCCTCGTTTAAACCAACGACACCTAATTTCCTTGGGCCAGATTCACGAAACAGTTACACAAGCACCTACGAACCCGGGGCCAGGGCCAGATTCACGAAGCAGTTACGCAAGCACTTACGAACCTGGGGCCAGATTCACGAAGCAGTTATGCAAGCACTTACGAACCTTGGGCCAGATTCACGAAACAGTTACACAAGCACCTACGAACCCGGGGCCAGGGCCAGATTCACGAAGCAGTTATGCAAGTACTTACGAACCTGGGGCCAGATTCAAGAAGCAGTTACGCAAGTACTTACGAACGTGTACATCTTTCCTCAATCTCTGACGGCTTTGGTTACATTTATTAAACAGTTTACAAGCATGAAAACTTGCCAATCAACTGTTGTTATTGTTATAAACAGCCTCCTGGTGCTTCGGAGCTCATTAACTGTTTAATAATTGTAAACAAAGCCGCCAAAGATTGAGAAAGAGTTAAAGATTTGGCCCCAGGTTCGTAAGTGCTTGCGTAACTGCTTCGTGAATCTGGCTCCAGGTTCGTAAGTGCTTGCATAACTGCTTCGTGAATCTGGCCCCAGGTTCGTAAGTGCTTGCATAACTGCTTCGTGAATCTGGCCCCAGGTTCGTAAGTACTTGCACAACTGCTTCGTGAATCTGGCGCCAGGTTCGTAAGTGCTTGCGTAACTGCTTCGTGAATCTGGCTCCAGGTTCGTAAGTGCTTGCGTAACTGCTTCATGAATCTGGCCCCAGGTTCGTAAGTAACTGCTTCGTGAATCTGGCCCCCAGCTGCCTGTTCAAGCAATAATCCCCCCATATAAATCCTATACTATCCAATCACCTTAACTGATCTCATTTTGACACAAACCTCAAGAAATCCCAAACCTTTTCACTTTCTCAACAGATCATCCACCGAGACATTAAGCCAGAAAACGTCTTAGTGAGCCGTCTTGGAGTGGTTAAACTGTGCGACTTCGGCTTCGCCAGGTTGCTGGCGGGTCCTGGAGAGTCTTGCACGGACTACGTGGCCACCAGGTGGTACCGGGCGCCGGAGCTCCTCGTGGGCGACACCAGATATGGCAGGTGAGATTGGTTGATTGATTAAGACACCCGAGAGGTGGCACGGGCATGAATAATCCCGTAATGGATGGTGAGGACTGATAGGGATATATATATATATATATATATATATATATATATATATATATATATATATATATATATATATATATATATATATATATGTGTGTGTGTGTGTGTGTGTGTGTGTGTGTGTGTGTGTGTGTGTGTGTGTGTGTGTGTGTGTGTGAGTGTGTGTGTGTGTGGTCACGAAAAATAAACACGTGATTAAAAATGTGACAGTGTCAGACCACGGAGGAAAATTGAAACAGGAATTTCCGTATGTACTTTCATATATTAATATCAATTCGCACTCCTTCTGAAGATGTATTAATATACGAAAGTACTTAAGGGAATTCCTGTTTCAATTTTCCTCCGTGGTCTGACACTGTCATTCTCCTGTTAAGACAGTACTTTTTTGTTACTATGTGCACCATAGTACAAATATTGACGTACTAAGCAGTAAGATAGTAGAATTTGGTACTACTATAGAGCCCGAAATAGATTAAGGTAGAAAATAAACTTATATATTCCCAGGCCTAGTATAGCGCACATATGTACTATACTAGGCCTCAGATGGCGTGTAGTAGGCCTAGGAAGGTTAGGTTAGGTTAGGTTAGGTTAGGTTAGGTTAGGTTAGGTTAGGTTGTCTTTGCAACATAAATACAGAATCTTTTCCGGTTTGTCCAAATTCAGTAGCAACGATTACTGCTTTCTTAACTCTCCGTGGTGTAGTGGTAAGACACTCGCCTGGCGTTCCGCGAGCGTTATGTCATGGGTTCGTATCCTGGCCGGGAAGGATTTACTGGGCGCAATTCCTCAACTGTAGCCTCTGTTTAACGCAACAGTAAAATGTGTACTTGGATGAAAAAACGATTCTTCGCGGCAGGGGATCGTATTCCAGGGACCTGCCCGAAACGCTACGCGTACTAGTGGCTGTACAACAATGTAACAACTCTTGTATATATCTCAGTATCTCTCATCTCTCTAATGGCCCATTACATCATATATGTACTATGGTCCTCATCGGTACTATAAGTACTAATGAAACAGGAGGATAGGCTGTACATACATGTACACACACACATAAGAGAATGGATATTTCATAAAGAAAAATGAATTTTGGAGAATTGATATTTCCATTACCACCGACAGTGAAGAAAAACATAAGAAATATTGAGAAAATTCGCGTTAGAATTATTAATCTTACCTTTTCGGTTATATTCAACAACACATAAAGAGGTATACGTAATCTTGAGGTTATCTTGAGATGGTTTCGGGGCTTTAGTATCCCCGCGGCCCGGTCCTCGACCAGGCCTCCACCCCTAGGAAGCAGCCCGTGACAGCTGACTAACTCCCAGGTACCTATTTACTGCTAGGTAACAGGGGCATAGGGTGAAAGAAACTCTGCCCATTGTTTCTCGCCGGCGCCTAGGATCGAACCCGTGACAACAGGATCACAAGTCCAGTGTGCTGTCCGCTCAGCCGACCGGCTCCGTAAGCATCCACTAGGAAAATGAAACGAACATTCTGAACGTTTTTGTGTTTTTCCACATTATCGAGGAAATATTTCGTTGATACTGTGTTTTTTTGTGAATTTTCTTGCAACAGAGAAGCATATATTCCCCGGTTTTCAGTGTATATGTTCAGAGCGGTTTCTTTTGTATGGGCTATGTCCAGGACTATGGTATACTTGCTGGTTGGTCAGTAAGGTGTTGTGGTGGTCTTAATAACCCTCCAGAGGTTGATAGGTTTTAAGTCCAACACCAAACTTGCTGGTTGGTCAGTAAGGTGTTGTGGTGGTCTTAATAACCCTCCAGAGGTTGATAGGTCTTAAGTCCAACACCAAACTTGCTGGTTGGTCAGTAAGGTGTTGTGGTGGTCTTAATAACCCTCCAGCGGTTGATAGGTCTTAAGCCCAACACCAAAGAGGGTGAGGTATAACATCTTTTCATCAAGCGTAGAGGAACGTATGAAATGGAAATATTTCGATGGCTTGCAATCAGTTCGACTGCTGTCGTCGGGCACTGGGTAAGGAGTTCAGGAACGTGTCATCACACCTGATGCCTCTGTTCACCTAGCAGTCAATAGGTACCCGGAAGTTAGATAAATAGATAAATGTTGAGGGGCTGCATCTTTCACATTTCTTGGTGCTGATTTCAGATTTCTTTTAAAGCTTAATTTCTTATCTATGACTTCCAAACCGTAGATTAAATTTGTGTTTTTTTCCGATAAAAATTACTATCTTTTAGTGTTGCTAGTAATTTTTTTCTTTGGGGACAAGAAGCCTGCATATATGTATAATATATGCTTGTATTGAGGTCCCACCCAAGGTAGAACCGCTGACCTACCCCCAGGGTGCAACCCACAGCAGTTGACTAACTCCCGGGTACCTATTGACTGCTGGGTGGACAGAGGCATTAGGTGATCAGAAACGTGCCCAACCATTTCCGCCACCCCCTCTGCGTATCAAACCCGGGATCCCCAATTGTGAGTCGAGAACGAAAGCAAATATATCGTGAGAAAATCAGTAGGATCTATATGGAGGCTTCGTACACACACGTACACACACACACACACACACGTACACACACACACACACACACACACACACACACACACACACACACACACACACGTGTACACACACACACACACGTGTACACACACACACACGTACACACACACACACACACACACACACACACACACACACACACACACACACACACACACACACACACACACACACACACACACACGCGCACACACATCGAACACTTTATGTAGGACATACGCAAATCTGTGTATCTATGTATTTACGAATGTAGGTTATCTTAGCATCTTATCATTTTAAAAGCACTACAATCACCTTCTGTGGTTGATTGTTCAATAAATCACTGAACTATGTGTTTAACACATCTCTAACCCTGTCCATGGAAGACAGAAGAAAATGTATGTATGCTTGTTAGCATTGTTAATGTGTGGCCACGTCTGTGGTAGAAAAAAAACCACTCTCTACAGGGAGCTGGTGGCTGAGTGGACAGCGCTCTAGGCTCGTGGACCTAGGGGGTTCGATCCCCGCAGCCGGCGGAAACAGATGGGCAGAGTTTACTTCACCCTGATGCCATTGTTACCTAGTAGTAAATAGGTACCTGGGAGTTAGAGAGCTGCTACGGGCTGCTTCCTGGGGATGTGTGTGGGGGTGAAACAAAATTAGTTAGTAGTTAGTAACAATTGATTGATTGACAGTTGAGAGGCGGGCCGAAAGAGCAGAGCTCAACCCCCGCAAGCATAACTAGGTGAATACACTCGACATCCCCCAATGCTTGTGTTAAATGCTTGCTGCCTTATCACCATATTCAGAGGTTTCAGACCAAGCCTCTAGTGAAGGTTACGATCAACCAGGCTGTTGGACGTCGCCACATGCATCTTCAACGTCGAAATGACAAGTCTAATGGATTTGTTTACACCTGAAATTATTATTAATATTTTCCCCAGGGAGGTGGACGTGTGGGCATCAGGATGTTTACTCTCTGAGATGCTGACGGGAGAACCACTTTTCCCAGGAGAGTCAGACATAGATCAACTTTTCCACATTATCCAGACACTTGGTGAGTCATGATGAGTAGCGTGAGTCATGGAACACACTTGGAAGTGTGAGTACAGTGAGTCATTGTGTACACAAGGGCATGGGGTACAGTGAGTCATTGTGTACACAAGGGCATGGGTACAGTGTGTTATTGTGTACACAAGGGCATGGGGTACAATGAGTCATTGTGTACACAAGGGCATGGGTACAGTGAGTTATTGTGTTCACAAGGGCATGGGGTACAGTGAGTCATTGTGTACACAAGGGCATGGGTACAGTGAGTCATTGTGTACACAAGGGCATGGGTACAGTGAGTCATTGTGTTCACAAGGGCATGGGTACAGTGAGTCATTGTGTTCACAAGGGCATGGGTACAGTGTGTTATTGTGTACACAAGGGCATGGGTACAGTGAGTCATTGTGTACACAAGGGCATGGGTACAGTGAGTCATTGTGTACACAAGGGCATGGGTACAGTGAGTTATTGTGTACACAAGGGCATGGGGTACGGTGAGTCATTGTGTACACACACGGACATGGGTACAGTGAGTAATTTTGTACACATGGGCATGAATATAGTGAGTCATTGTGTACACATAAGCATGAATACATTGAGTCATTGGGTTTACATAGGTATGAGTATAGAAATTCACCACTTGTTCATAGGTAAGACTCGTTAAAAAGTTTTAACTTAAAAATCGAAAAAAGCTAATGATAATAATTATACAAATAATATATAATAATAATTAATAATAATAATAATATAATAATAATAATAATAATAATTTATTCACAGTAAGGTATAATGTAATGAAGAGATTACATAAGATTGCTATTTTTACATTCTTGCAAAGCCACTGACACACATAGCGTTTCGGACAGGTCCTTAATCTAACATATCAGGTAAGATAAAATGGTACATAGCAACAAGGTTTTATATCAACAAATAACTACAATATAAGTTGACAGTGGTGATTACACTGATAAGGATACTGTATGTATCTTAAGTACTAATGTTGGGGAAGTGGGTAGTACAAGATACAGTGTGAGTTTGTAGCACTAAGTAGGAAACTCTGAGGATGAAATTAAGTATTTTTTTGTTTTACGGTTGAATAAGGCATAGGTTAGACAGTTTTTTAATTCATCAGGGACGGAGTTCCGTAGACTGGGCTCTTTTTATATTTGCATGGAGGGATTGCACAGATTTAGCCTGACTCTGGGGATATCAAAGATATATTTATTTCTAGTGTGGTGCTCATGGGTTCTATTTCACCTATCAAGGAAAAGTTTCAGATCAAGGTTAGCATTTAAGAACAAGGTTTTGTACATGTAGATAGCACATGAGAATGTGTAGAGTGTATGTTTAACATGTTAAGGGACTTGAACAAAGGGTCTGTGTGTTGTCTGAAGACAGAGTTTGTCATAGTTCTGATAGCAGATTTTTGCAGAGTTATGATGAGCGTGAGGTAATCTGCAGTGGTTGAACCCCATGCACAGATACTGTATGTAAGATAGGGATAGATTAGCTTGTAGTATAATGAGAGGAGAGCAGAGTGGGGAACATAATATCTGATTTTAGAAAGTATTCTGACCGCTTTTGAGACTTTCTTTGGGTGTGTTGTATGTGGGTGCTGAAGTTGAGTCTCTTGTCTATGTATAGGCCAAGAAACTTCCCCTCATTTTTATTGCTAATGTTAACATTGTCTATCTGAAATTGAATTTGATTTGGTGATTTACTTCCAAATAAAATGTAGTAGGTCTTTTCTGTGTTTAGTCTAAGTTTGTTAGTTGACACCTATGAATGGACTTTTTTTTTTAAATTAAGTGTTGACAATATTATTTAGTGTTTGGGGAGTTGGGGTCGGAATAGATGACAGTAGTATCGTTAGCAAACAGTATAGGTTTAAGAATGTTAGAACCATTAGGCAAGTCATTGATGTATACTAGAAATAGGAAAGGTCCCAAGATGCTGCCCTGTGGCACCCCTACTATCAGTGGTAGAGTAGGGCAGGTTATGTTATTGATGACTGCATATTGGTGTCTGTCACTGAGAAAGGAACGAATATAGTTCAGAGCAAGGCTTCGGATACCATGGTTACGTTTAAGTAAGAAGTTATGTTTTACAGTATCAAAGGCTTTTCTCAGGTCAATGGAGAGGTCAGTTGGGAACTCATTTTTGTCAAGGGCTGAGGAGATTATATCAAGCAGACTAATAATGGCGTCATTGGTACTCTTTTTATAAACGGAAGCCAAACTGGCAGGGACTTAATATATTGAGTTTTACAGAGTAGGAATAGAGCTGTTTGTAAATAATCATTTCAAATATTTTTTAAAGTATAGGTAGATATGATATTAGTCTGTATTGTTTATGTCAGCTGTCTCGCCTCCTATAGATGGTTATTGAGGAGACTCGATAGGCCTGCCACTGGGCCTGACAAATGCCTGAATAAACCCAAATAGACAGTTAAGGGGAAATTTGACAAGCCGCCGGCTTCCTTTCCTCGTCGAGGCCACTACAGATAGTGGCCCTCAGGTTAATTCAGGTAAATTCAGGTAAACAATCAATAGACAGCAAGGGGTCAAGATAATAGAAAACGTATACATTGGTCAAAGACAGAAAACGTTAATAGTTGGCAATAGTGGTAAACTAAATTAAATATTTTGTGTTCGAGTAGTGCGCTTAAGGGATTTTTAATCAGTAGGGTTAACAGGCTATTGTTATCCGCAGGGGAGCTGAGCTCGTCCCACCGTCAAATGGTTGAGAGGAACCCAATGCTGGCGGGCCTGCGACTTCCGGCAGCAGCATCCACACCTCTCATCTCCTCCTTCCCAACATGGTCGAGCCGCGTCCACTCCTTCATCGCTAAATGCCTCTGTCTGGAGCCCTCGGCACGCCCGTCGGCGCAGGAGCTCCTCAACCACGAATTCTTCACTCACGATGATTTCCCAGAGACATTCCTGCCGGTGCTCCGGCAGAAGGTACAGCAGGAGTTCAGCGGCAATACCCTCCTTGGCCTGAATGGGCGACGAGGCTCGAGCACAACGGACAGACGAGGACGGGGGAGTAAGGCTCCCGGAGGCACGAGCCCCGAGAGTGTGTACGGCACGGGCCTCACAAGGGCGCTACAGACTCACCCACCACCACCACCCACCACCACCAAGGCTGATAACCCGCCCCCGGTCAGGTCAGTCTCAGTGGCAGTGGTGGCACTAGTGTGGTAGCAGTAGCAACAGTACTTACCTAGTTACCTAGTTGTGCTTGCGGGGGTTGAGCTTTGGCTCTTTGGTCCCGCCTCTCAACTGTCAATCAACTAATGTACAGGTTCCTGAGCCTATTGGGCTCTATCATATCTACACTTGAAACTGTGTATGGAGTCAGCCTCCACCACATCACTTCCTAATGCATTCCATTTGTCAACCACTCTGACACTGAAAAAATTCTTTTAAACGTCCCTGTGGCTCATTGCCACATTGCACAGTGTGGCAGTAGTAGTGATAACCAACGTAACAGAGGTAAATATATATGTAAGATAACCTTAATATTTGCACCAGATAATGCCAAGTGAAGTATTCAATGCATTTTGCTACCTTTTAACCCCTATGCTGCGCCAACCACTATATGCAATTTTTCCCCATTTGATTTGTTGACAATTTTTTATAGTAATGTGTTCCTGGATGTGGTATAATTAAATAGCTGCACAATTTAGGGGTTAAAGTGAGAGCAAAAGCTTTTTATATTTCCCTATGAGGGTAATATGAGAGTACTACAGTATATTGACTATAATGATTAGGGACCCAAGCTCAACACATTAGTACCCTGGAAACACAAACCGAAACTGTCTCTATTTTCCGCTTGTTACAACTTGTAATAAAGTTGTTACATCTTGGCTTAACGTGTTTATGACGTATTAGAACGTTGTTACAACTTGCTATATTGGTTGTTATAACTGGTTAGGAGGTGTTAAAACTTGTTCGAACGTTGTACCAACGTCGTAGTTTCGGTGTGTGTTTGGCGGGTAGGGATCACGATGGTAAAAGGGAAACATAAAAAAAAGATAAACATTTTGTCATTAACAAAATACATTTGTTTTCTCTCATTCTCTTACGAGTTATTTAAAAAGGGATATTCGGCAATCTCTTATATGTCTCGTTTAGCTTGTCAACTGTGTTGCGTCCCAGTACAAGTTACAGCCCCGCTCCTGTGCCAGGTAAGTCCACTACGGGCTCACCATAGCCCGTGCTACTTGCCCCGCTCCTGTGCCAGGTAAGTCCACTACGGGCTCACCATAGCCCGTGCTACTTGCCCCGCTCCTGTGCCAGGTAAGTCCACTACGGGCTCACCATAGCCCGTGCTACTTGCCCCGCTTCTGGACCAGGTAAGTCCACTACGGGCTCACCATAGCCCGTGCTACTTGCCCCGCTCCTGTGCCAGGGAAGTCCACTACGGGCTCACCATAGCCCGTGCTACTTGCCCCGCTCCTGTGCCAGGTAAGTCCACTACGGGCTCACCATAGCCCGTGCTACTTGCCCCGCTCCTGTGCCAGGTAAGTCCACTACGGGCTCACCATAGCCCGTGCTACTTGCCCCGCTCCTGTGCCAGGTAAGTCCACTACGGGCTCACCATAGCCCGTGCTACTTGCCCCGCTTCTGGACCAGGTAAGTCCACTACGGGCTCACCATAGCCCGTGCTACTTGCCCCGCTCCTGTGCCAGGGAAGTCCACTACGGGCTCACCATAGCCCGTGCTACTTGCCCCGCTCCTGTGCCAGGTAAGTCCACTACGGGCTCACCATAGCCCGTGCTACTTGCCCCGCTCCTGTGCCAGGTAAGTCCACTACGGGCTCACCATAGCCCGTGCTACTTGCACCGCTCCTGTGCCAGGTAAGTCCACTACGGGCTCACCATAGCCCGTGCTACTTGCCCCGTTCCTGGGCCAGGTAAGTCCACTACGGGCTCACCATATCCCGTGCTACTTGCCCCGCTCCTGTGCCAGGTAAGTCCACTACGGGCTCACCATAGCCCGTGCTACTTGCCCCGCTCCTGTGTTAGTTAAGTCCACTACGGGCTCACCATAGCCCGTGCTACTTGCCCCGCTCCTGTGCCAGGTAAGTAAACTACGGGGTCACCATAGCCCGTGCTACTTGCCCCGCTCCTGTGCCAGGTAAGTCCACTACGGGCTCACCATAGCCCGTGCTACTTGCCCCGCTTCTGGACCAGGTAAGTCCACTACGGGCTCACCATAGCCCGTGCTACTTGCCCCGCTTCTGGACCAGGTAAGTCCACTACGGGCTCACCATAGCCCGTGCTACTTGCCCCGCTTCTGGACCAGGTAAGTCCACTACGGGCTCACCATAGCCCGTGCTACTTGCCCCGCTCCTGTGCCAGGTAAGTCCACTACGGGCTCACCATAGCCCGTGCTACTTGCCCCGCTCCTGTGCCAGGTAAGTCCACTACGGGCTCACCATAGCCCGTGCTACTTGCCCCGCTCCTGGGCTAGTTAAGTCCACTACGGGCTCACCATAGCCCGTGCTACTTGCCCCGCTCCTGTGCCAGGTAAGTCCACTACGGGCTCACCATAGCCCGTGCTACTTGCCCCGCTTCTGGACCAGGTAAGTCCACTACGGGCTCACCATAGCCCGTGCTACTTGCCCCGCGCCTGTGCCAGGTAAGTCCACTACGGGCTCACCATAGCCCGTGCTACTTGCACCGCTCCTGTGCCAGGTAAGTCCACTACGGGCTCACCATAGCCCGTGCTACTTGCCCCGCTTCTGGACCAGGTAAGTCCACTACGGGCTCACCATAGCCCGTGCTACTCGCAACTCTTTGTTCTCAGTAAATGAATCTAAAACTAACTTTGTAAGCATTCAGTATCACTTGCTAAAGATGTATATACCTGGTTATCTTGAGGTTATCTTGAGATGATTTCGGGGCTTTTAGTGTCCCCGCGGCCCGGTCCTCGACTAGGCCTCCACCCCCAGGAAGCAGCCCGTGACAGCTGACTAACACCCAGGTACCTATTTTACTGCTAGGTAACAGCAAAAGTGAAAGCAAAAGCTATTTATATTCCGCTATAAGGGTAATATGAGAGCACTACAGTATATTGACTATACTGAATAGGGACCAAAGCCAATAGGGTGAAAGAAACTCTGTCTGCCCATTATTTCTCGCCGGCGCTCGGGATCGATTCCAGGACCACAGGATCACAAGTCCAGCGTGCTGTCCGCTCGGCCGACCGGCTCCTCCCTCTACACAGAGGAAGTTTCGAACTATTCAGTGTATACAGGCCGTAATACAGTCGACTTCGTTCTTGACGCACAATCGTGAATCCCGGGCGGGACTTAAATGGTTGGGCACGTTTCCTTTCACCTAATGCTGCTGTTCACCCAGCAGTAAGTAAGTACTCAGAAGTTAGTGAGCTCGTTGTGGGTTTGCATCCTGGGCGGGGTCAGTAATTCGACTTTTGGGGGGGGGGGGTTAAGGAAGGAAGAGAACTCTGAGGAGAAAGCGCCAAGCCATTACGACTATATAGCACTTGGAAGGGGTCAGGATAAGGACTTGGGATGGGACGGGGGGAAGGAATGGTGCCCAACCACTTGGACGGTCGGGGATTGAACGCCGACCTGCATGACGCGAGACCGTCGCTCTACCGTCCAGCTCAAGTGGTTGGGCGACCTTGCGAGGTACCTCAATATAAGCCTTATTATTATTAACATCATAATTGACAAAATTAATTACAAATTTGCCTAAGCTGAGGATTTCAATTAAGCCTTATTAAAGTGAGGATAATACTGGTATTCACTGTCACGCAGGACAGAGGGTCATACACAAGACAATAAGTCTAAACTGTAGGCGGAAGCACACATATATCATGGTTACAAATATAAGCCTAACGTCCATGAATACACTCTGGCCTCCTGTCCCCCGACATAATGAATTATTATACATTGAAAGTTTACTTTAGTCCTCAGCTCTGTTCAGGATTAAAGTATACTTGGTGGTTAATCAGTCAGCTAATGTTAAGGTCTTAATGAAGACTCTACCACACACCACAAGATGAGGAGACGACGACGTTTCGGTCCGTCCTGGATCATTATCAAGTCACAATCGACTTAATAATTGTCCAAGATGGACCGAAATGTCGCCGTCTCATCATCTGGTGTGTAGTTTGGTCATCATATTTTCTTCTCATTCCCACTCCGTTCCCATCTTCACCGACGGGTCAAAGTCTGCTGACGGTGTGGGCTACTCTGTTGTTTTTCCTAACCACACTTACATGTGTCGCCTTCCTCCGGAGGCTAGCATCTTCACAGCAGAACTCTATGCTATTCTCTATGCTCTTCGTCTCCTGCTTTCCCGGTGTCAATCCTCCTTCGTGGTAGTAGTTGACTCTCGTAGTGCCCTCGTGGCTTTAGGGTCCTTTAATCCAGTCCACCCTGTGGTCATCGAGATTCAACATTGGCTGTTTCTTATCTCCAGTAAATTTAAGTCGGTTGCATTTTGCTGGGTTCCTAGCCATGTTGGTGTCTCTTTAAATGAGCGTGCGGATGCTGCCGCTAAGGACGCTATCCGCACTTGTCCCATCTCCCATGAAGGTGTTCCTTATTCCGACTTTTACCCAGTTATTCATGCCTCCATTCTTGCCCGATGGCAGAGTTGTTGGTCTTCTGTTATTGGTAACAAACTGCGTACTCTTAAGAGTCGTGTGTCCCAGTGGCCTTCCTCCTGCCACCGTAACCGGCGGTGGGAAACAGCTCTGGCTAGGTTACGTATTGGCCATACCCGTTTAACTCACGGTCACTTAATGGAGCGCCGCCCTGCTCTTTATTGTCCAAATTGCATTGTCCCTCTTATGGTCGTACATATCCTTGTTGAATGTCCTGACTTCCAGGACGAGCGTGTGTTTTGTTTTCCGACCATCCCCCGCGGTCGCTTGTCCCTCGATAGAATTCTTGGCAACTCGGATACTTTTGATATCGTTCACCTTATGCGTTTTTGTTCTCGTATTGGCATCCTTGGTGATATTTAGCGCCCTCTGATTATCCCGCACATTTGATGGTGCTACATAGCCTTCCCGGTTTGGTGCCTTCTATTGATAATTACTTACCTTGGTCATCATATCTTCAGCCACGTTATTGTGACTCATCTTCTGCTTAGGGTCTTAATAATCTTCCAGAGATTAATGAGGAAATATTATAGCCACACAATGGGATCGAACTTTTGGCTCAAAGTTACGTCTCGTTCTTGTGCTTCCATTCACATGACTTAAGTCCAACATTATACCTGTTTGTTTCCAGATGCTCACCTACGAAGCTCTCCCACATAAACCAGCCACAGGGACAACAGCAAATCCCCCTCACTCGTCCTACAGTATCCTTCGCCCCTCTAACGCCCTCCCACGTCAGGAGCGAACCTTCTGGACCCAGCACGGGAGGAGTCACCACCACTACTACCACCACCACCAGCAGCTCAGGCGTAGTATCCAATGAAGTGACATCCGTCAACCTGCACTCCATGCTCATCCCGCCCTTGCGAGACATGCACACAGGGGCTCCGTCATCCGGCACGCCCTCTACCAATGTTCCCACAACCACCATCAACAACAACACCATTGCTCTCACACTTCACATCGCTGCCACTGCTAATATTCCATCACCAGCACGCACTAGCAGGCAAGTCAGTTCAAAATACAATTTGTGACATTATGAGACACTATATCTCTATAAAATAGAATGTACGTCTGCCTATCTATCCGAGATTGGAAAACAGACGCTTCGGGCTAGCCTCATCGAACTATTCACTGTGATTGCTGTCTGATAGGTGCCCAACATGGCTGGATCGGAAAATAATGGCATTTTTTTCTTCCCCATTGTCTGTAGAGGAAACGAAAAAGGCCGTAAGTCTCCAGTCAGCCTCTGGGGCACCAGCCTTAAAAGCCGAGGTCAGGGTCTCTGCATTCAGGGTCAAGGCCAGGCTCCAGGCCAAAGCCAGGGCCACTGGGATGAAGACGACCACTTTGGCTTCGGCTTGGCACTAGAGGGGCCCCCGTCCATCATCTCAGGCCTTCGCCATCATCCGAGTGATGCCGCACGCCCCTCCGACGCCTCCCGGACCAGCGAACTCACCCGCCACCCGTACACCATCAGCCTGGACCGGACCAAGGAGCTGGTGTCACGAGAGCCGAGGGAGAACGCGACCTATAGAGACAGTCACTTTAGGGAGTTCGCAAGGGACCCACTCAAGGAGATCAAAGATAACCCCAGGGATCCACTCGGGCACAGGGACTTGAGGGACTCTGTTCGTCGTCAGAAGTTCGAGGTTATGGGGTGGTCTAAGAGAGGGGCTCTCAACACCGACCTCTCTCTTCCCAACGTCCCTGGAGGTAAGTCTTACCTTTCTTATGACCCGCTAGCTTTTGTTTTTATGCAGAAGGAAGCTTTTATTGTCCCAAAGCTTTTTTTTTATGCAGAAGGAAGCTTTTATTGTCCCAAAGCTTTTTTTTTATGCAGAAGGAAGCTTTTATTGTCCCAAAGCTTTTTTTTATGCAGAAGGAAGCTTTTATTGTCCCAAAGCTTTTTTTTTATGCAGAAGGAAGCTTTTATTGTCTAGAAGCTTATTTTTTTTATCCAAAAGGAAGCTTTTGTTGTCCAGTAGCTTTTTTATTTAGAAACAAGTTTTTATATACTGGCTCTAAACCTCTGGTTTTCAGTCTTACAGCAACTAAATTACTCGATCGTAAGTCGAGGCAGAATCTTGCCCTCTGATCTTGCATGACGCTTACGATGTCTGGAAGTTAAGATGAATATTATGTGCAAAAGCAGCAGTAGAATTAATGTAGATTAAACTGATGAAGAGAAAAAGTAAAATTATATGCAATACACTGAAAAAAATGGTTATGGAGAACATAATATAAAATTCTCATTGGCATTGATTCATTCAGTTACACTGTAATACGAGTCTGGGGCCAGATTCACGAAGCAGTTACGTAAGCACTTACGAACCAGGTCAGATTCACGGAGCAGTTACGCAAGAACTAACGAACGTGTACATCTTTCCTCAATCTTTGACGCTCTTGGTTACATTTATTAAACAGTTTACAAGCATGAAAACTTGCCAATTAACTGTTGTTATTGTTATAAACAGCCTCCTGGTGCTTCGGAGCTCATTAACTGTTTAATAATTGTAAACAAAGCCGCCAAAAATTGAGAAAAGATGTACAGGTCCGTAAGTGCTTGCGTAACTGCTTCGTGAATCTGGCCCCTGGTTCATTCTTAAGCATTGATATATCTTCAACAGCGTGGGTAAAGAGTCACTGATATCAGGTAAGATTCGCAGGCAATAACAATTGCCTGCTGTTATTATTTTGTGTTTTTGCTTACATAAGAGACATGTGCTAACAACTTACACGGATTGTTGCTATTTTGAGGCTGAACTGAACAGCTAGTGAGACTCGCTAAGCAAGTGTGTCTCACCCCCTTACATAAAAGCACCCTCATTCATACGGCTGGGATCATATATATATATATATATATATATATATATATATATATATATATATATATATATATATATATATATATATATATATATATATATATATATATATCCCAGCACCTGGTCCTTATATTTCAGCTTTCTATCCCTCATACCCTGTCCAAGTGCATTATAGTCTAACTGGCTTAGCCCCTTATCCTCATAATTGCCGTAATTACATGAGGACCTACTGAAGGAATGGTGTCCAACCCATTTAGACTATTGAGGATCGAACGCCAACCCTGTAGGAGGCGAGGCCGTTGTTGTACCGAACTATTAAGTCGATAGGTCATTCATATTCTAGAAAATACCTTAACATAATACAAATATTTATGACCTGTGTTATAAGAATATAAATCTCTACCCACTAAGAGGTCAATTAAAAAAACATTAAAAAAGCACTAATTCATTATTAAAATTGAAGTGTGTTTGTTTTAACCACTTTATAACATCTATCTTAACATTTTGCTAGTTTTATCTTCCAAATATTTTATCATCCAAAAAAGCAAACTTTATAGATCCTAATGTATAATGTATTTCAACACCAAAAAGTTTTATCTTCCAAATATTTTATCACCCAAAAAAGCAAACATCATAGATCCTAATGTATAATGTATTTCAACACCAAAATACTTTTTGACAGTTTCATCGGCTGTGCCTACAGGAGTGAGCAGCCCTAAGAAGAGTGGCGGGGAGGGAGCAGGAGGCTTGGCCAGGACCCGCAGGAGCGGCGCAGGGGTCACAATGCCCTGTCTCGGTGCTCTGCAGAGGAACTCAGCCACCTCGGTGAGTCTTCGGCCCCGATGACGGTAAGGAAGTGGTGGTGACTGTAGCGGTGACTGTAGTGGTGACTGTAGCGGTACATGCACTATATAGGAGGGGGGGTAGTGTTGGTCTGACCACGGAGTTACAGTCCCACTCCTGTGCCAGGTAAGTCCACTATGGGCTCACCATAGCCCGTGCTACTTGGAACTTTATGTTCCCAGTTGCTGAATCTAAAACAACAACAACAACAATGGTCTGACCAATATAAGTAACTGAGCTAGGTTGGGATAGGTTTGATTAGGTTAGGATCGGTTGGTTTAGGTTAGGTAATATGTTGGGGGTATCTCCTTCTCTATATTTTTCACCCAGAGAGAATGTACACGCATATCTTTACACAGGAGCCACCTGTACATCCACAAAGCTTGGGGAATGTGGACTCAGTGCATGAGAGTCATCGAGGAAGAGTGTGGGCGTTGTCAAGTGTGACACACTACACAAGGCACACAACTCCCTTGTGTAGTTGTGAGCCAGAGTTCACCAGAACTTATTCACCAGAACTTATTCACCAGAACTTATTCACCAGAACTTATTCTTGTTGTCCCGCCTCACTGATTTCAATATTTATTGGTGTCTCGTCATATATTTATATCCACAGACTACTAGTATGACGTTAGTCTCCAAGCTAATACCTTAATTAAATAAACAAGACAAGCACAGAGATGTATATCCACCACATAATATAGATTTACAATATAAATTTGTAAATATAAGTCATCACTGGCTCCGGTAAACTGATGTTTGTAATATTTACAATCTCTTTAACGTATATACCAACCATCGTTTGATCGTTGTTTTTCAACGTTTGTTAAACGGGTCAAACGCCTTTCACAGTCTTATCGAACACTGCAAGGGGTATATCAAGGCTTTCATCAATCCTCATAAGTAAGGCAGTACAGGAGTAGCTGAATGGATGCCAAGCTGAAGTCAGGCCACATGTCTCCTCAGTGGATGGAGCCGGAATAGAGTCCTTCTCTCTCTCTTTGTACTAGATGACCCTTCAGGCTGACCTCGCGCAAATCACCTCCCAGGGTCAGCAGGGCCCATTGACTTACTTTCTTTCCTTTCCGTTTCCGTTTTACTTTCACCAGCAGTTTTACTTTCACTTTCGCTGCCATGTCTCTTGTCTCTTCTTAATTTCGAGTTCCGCTGTCGACTGCCACCAACGACTATCTATTAGTTTTACTTTCACCAGCATTAACTTTCAGAAAGGCATATATTGGGATAGGTGGTTTTGGAAATAACAGTCAATAAAGAGTAGTATTCGTGACTTAGGTTAGGTTAAAATAGGATATTAAAATATCCTTAGGTAAGGTATCCTCACCGTGGTTAGGTAAGGTAAGGTTAGGTTAGATAAGGTTAGGTTAGCTAAGGTTAGGTTAGATTAGATTAGATAAGGTAAGGTTAGGTCAGGTCAGGTTAGGAATAGTGCATATACCTAACTAGTGGATACATATACATGTCATATAAATACCCTGCAAGTACTCGTGTCATCTTCCCTCCCTTGTTCAGTAATACAATTTCCAATTTACTTGAGTGCTAGGAAGATCTAGTTAAGATTACCGGTACATAGGAGGTCATGATTTTGTTCTACCATCCACTTAATATAGTACTTAAATGCATAACATCCTGTATTTCCCCCCCTCCCACCCCACCCCCTGTCCAACCACGAAAATAATTGTGAAAATCATTTTTAATACGTGTTAAGTAAATTATTCTAAAAAAATACTTTTAAATTAGATGCGTTATTATACACCAGAAAAATACTGTAATTATTTGTTAATAAATAACTGCTAAAGTATTAGGAATTATGGACCGAATGGTCATCACATAAGGGTGTAAGAAAGGACTGAAAGGTTGTCTCATAATTTGTGAGTTACGTTAGTTATATGGATTTTTAAATAACACATATCACTATAATTTTTTTCAGTCTTATTTGCATTTGATTTACCTCCAGGCTGAGATCTAATCACCTAATTAAAGGGAAAAGAACATAATTGTTATATATGTATATGTATGAATGATTATAAATAACAGGTGTCCTATTTTGACATCTTAAGAGACGATATGTATGTGTTAACTTTAATGAATATCATTTGAAATCTTGTTAATCTTATTTTGTTTACAGATCGACTCGGCATCGCCATCCCCTCTAGCGAATCTGCCGTATGTCTGACAAAATAGACCTAAGCTTGTAAGGCCTCGCCTAGGCCCTCCAGGCTTTGATAAGCTCCCTCCGTGCGTAAATAAGTATGCCTCGTCCGTAGACAAGTACGTACCGGGTGTGGACAAGTACGTACCGTGTGTGGACAAGTACGTAATGGGCGTGGATAAGTATGTTCCAAGTTTGAGCAATGTTCGCCCCATATGCCGACAAGTTAGCCCTGCTCGTAGACAGAAACTCGCGCTTGGAAAAGTTCGGCCTCGCGAATGACTACAATTTTCATGATACAAGTCATGGGCTCATTCCAGGTGTGTACAAGCCCTCCCCAAGCTTGGGTGATCTTACGCAATGTGAATACAAGACGTCTCCAAGGTTGAAAGATCTCAAAACCACGTACACAAACAATCTCCGAGCTTAGAAAATCTCACTGAATGTGTGTTTACGCATACTCATCCAAAGCCTGGGAGATCTCACTCTCATACAAGCCTTCTTCAAGCTTGTAATGTTTTGCCTCATGTATAACAATGCTTTCCTAATTAAGTAAGATATATCCACTTGAACTTTTGCAACTATGCTAATGTGGGCGTCTTTTCGTTGATCTCATGTCAATGTCTGGAGTCTTGAAGTGTAAATTTTATCCTAGTTACGATATTAACGATTACCCTGGTTTTTGGGTGTCAAACTATTTTCTGTGGTTAAATGGAGCGCTGACTTTGGTCTCACATAAGTAGAAAATCATTTTCTGGTTTGTCCAAATTCAGTAGTAATGATTTGTACTTTCTAATTGTGTTGTACGTTTGTATATATATACTACTGTCCTCATCCTTCCTCTAAGTACAGTACTACCCAAGCTGGAGGATGGGCTGCACGAACCTTAAGTTTAAGAGCAAATCCAGCAAACACACGGTGCTGTAAAAACGTTTTGTTATGTCATAAAAACGTTTTGTTACATAAAAGAAACGTTTTATGTAAAAAAAAAGTTATGTTACAACATCAAAAAACGTTATGCTATGTCAACAAATGCTGTGGTTATGTTGTGGGTTGGGTGGGATGTGTGGGTTTGGACTCTCTGTGCCCACATGGTAAAAAAAAACTCTTACTGATCCAGTTCAGTGGGGAAATCCAGAGTTACAACTTCAGTGCTCAAATTACCTATTTATTACTCTTATATTTGTAATCACTTAATAATATATATATTTATTTGGAACCGTAACAGGAGCTAAAAATTCTGTTTCTTTTTTGCTTTTTAATAGACGAAGACATTTAAGAAAAAAATAACATTGGATATTTATTAACTCCAGGAAAGATTAGGATCTAAGCAATCACGCCAAAAGCAAATTTTTCACGAGAATTTGAATAGGTCTATAGATATTAGTTTTATTTTCACGAGTCAAGGGTGCATAAGACTCTTAAGATCTCGGTTTAATTTTGATATAAATATTAATTCACTGACACATGTGAAAGGTATATATATATATATAACAGGAGTATTTGAGGTGTATAGATTGACATATCTTGAGAGTGTAGTCATATAAGGTTGCTGCTCAAGATGTTTTTTTAAGGTCTTAATGTCTGAAACAAGTGGAACTTTTGTAAAAGTCAAAAGTCGAGCCCAGAAAGAATACGGTAATAGCCGGTGAACTTTACTCTCTCGAGAGAGAAGCTCAAAGAATATTTTGGACATCAAAGGAAATGATTTAGAGGAACACGTACAGTAATGTTTGGTGAGTAGGAATTTTTTAACATGGACTATGAATAGTTAATTATGAGCCTTAAGTGCCAAGCCACTACGACTACTTAGCCCATTGGATTGATGTGAGGAAAAGGAGCGTGGATAGGACAAGGAGCTGGGATATGAGGACAAGGAGCTGGGATATGAGGACAAGGAGCTGGGATATGAGGACAAGGAGCTGAGATATGAGGACAAGGAGCTGGGATATGAGGACAAGGAGCTGGAATAGGACAGAAGGAAGAAAGGAAACCTAACCACTTGAACCATAGGGGGATCGAACGCTAACCCAGCAAGAAGCGAACCCGCAGCTGTACCGACCTATCCAAGTGGTTGTCGGGTTTGAAAAATACTAATGTAGAAAAGCCCAACACCCACACACACACTCGAAAATGAAAATGCTGATGTTTCGGACCCTGAACAGACCGAGACATCTATACCCTCACGTATTTGGCTGTTTTCAACCACGTTCTTGTAAACATGTGGTTGCAAAAGTGAAACAAGAAAATATTATTAACAAACGTGGAATGGTGGTTGTGTATGTGTGTATGTGTATGGGATGTTTGAACAGCATTGCCTATGTGGATTTCGTGACAAATGTAACTACTTTGTATGTTGCTTGTGGGAGGGAAGATGGGGTAGAGGGGGTGTCACACCACTTCCCCCACGACCAAAGTCTTAGCCAGTCGCCGGGAAGAAAAATAATAATAATAATTTGTTTAACAGAACTATTGTTACTGGCGAACTCAAAGGCTTGAGAGCAAGCCTGGCCTGTCTTAAGTTCTCAGACGAATGTGTTGGTTAGACGTTCTTGTGCTCAAAGGACCAATAGAAATATATATGACGTTGGTCCAGATTATTGTGCTGCTCGTAAATGTGTTTGCGGCTTCTTTTGTGTGATCATACTGTGAATAACTCTCACTATCATACATCTGTTGTGGTTCATATATGTAGATATTTATATCTGTTTTGAAGTCATTATATATATTTCATTCACTTGTACCATCAGAGATTCGAATCCGGACCTGAAAAATATACGAGCCCCTTCACTCTACAAACCAGGCCAGGATAGCGTAAATGAAATGTTTACCGCTCACGATATTGTGGAATGTGTGTGATATGGATTAATAAGTGGATTGCTTCCAGATACCTTAGGAACGGTTTAAGCTCTCGGTTAAGTACCAGTTAGGTACTCCTGAGACCCTTCCTTATAATAATTATCCTGGCCTGGTTGCTAGAGTGACGGTCTCGGATATATTAATAAAAACTGCAGAAAAGTTTTAAAATCTGTAAATACTTTTGAAGCCCTCAAAAGTATTTGGTGATATTTATTCAACTTTTATCCTTCATTGTATGTAACTCTGTGACACATATCGGCTCACAAGTCAAGATCTCTCACTCTGGAAGATATTGAGGATATTCACTTAATTTTACCCTTAACCTTCAAGATAAAATAAGTTAATATCTTATCCAGCCAAACAATTTATTTTGAGAAATATATATATATATATATATATATATATATATATATATATATATATATATATATTTATTATTGTTGTTTAAAATGTGGCAAATTTGATATCGTTTGCTCACAAGTGAAGAGTTCCAAAATATAAGTCAAGTTACGATTCTTTTTACGATTCATTTCAATGGCCTTTCTTTGCCCACGTGGCAGGAAATACCCGGTGAAGGCACAGCACCAGCCTGTACACCCTTGGTGTTGGTGTGAGCCGTGGAGTGCTCTCTCTCCTTCCCACCAACAGGGTGGAGCTGCACTCTGAAAATGGCGGAAAGTGACACTTTCACGGCCGATTTCTCAACTTTGTGTGTGTGTCTTGCCACTATTTATTTTGTATATTACCGTCAGTGTATGATCGAGAGTGTGACACCGTCTCGCACTTGCTGATGCCATGAAGTACAAAATTTTTAGATGTTTGTATCGGAAATGGTTCTGTGGATCTTGTACCCTGAGAGCAGCCACGCGCCTCTTTCTCTCCTGATGTCTTATTAGGTAGGATCCTTATATTTATTGTAAGTTACCGTGTATTGCGTTGTTACTTGTGTTTCTGTACCTCATAGGGGTTTGCTGCACCCTTACATGGGTTGCTGCAACATAGGTGGTTTGCTGCACCCCCTTACATGTCTCACAAGGAAGTACTGTGAGACAATCGACTTGAGAATGGTCCAGGACGGACCGAAACGTCGTCGTCCCTTCACCTTCTAGTGTGTGGTCTGGTCAACAAGGAAGTGCTGTTTTTTTTATAGTCACCAGTACAGTGTGAGTTTAGTGGGGATTTTTTAATTATGTTACAGATATAGCCAGCTCCCTGGGGCATGTATACCCATTATATAGCCCCCTCAGGGGCATGTATATCCTAGTATATAGTCCCTGGGAGCATGTATACCTCGGTACTCATCCCACAGGGGCTTGGCCAGCTAATGTGCTGCATCTACACTGCGCAGTTCAAGGACTAACGGCCCCCCTCAGATTCTGCAGACCTTTGACGCAAGCAATGGTCCCTAGATAGTGCTTCTTCT
The DNA here is from genome assembly GCF_020424385.1 of Procambarus clarkii. Classification (NCBI taxonomy): domain Eukaryota; kingdom Metazoa; phylum Arthropoda; class Malacostraca; order Decapoda; family Cambaridae; genus Procambarus; species Procambarus clarkii. The sequence continues at coordinate 6,882,791 of NC_059637.1, forward strand.
GTATACCTTTAGCTTCATTTTCACAGTGTTTATGGGGAAATTTTTTTTATTATTTTTACAATGCATGTGTGAAGAACTGCTTATAGTTTTTTATGATGATATGTTTGTCATGTGATAACGGTTAATAAAATAAGTTCATATGATAAGATGAAGTTTTCATCGATCCAGTTCCACTACTTTTAAAGTTCATCAGGTAAAATGAACTTTAAAAAGTTCTAAGCTGTGTAGTCATAATGGCTTAGTACTTTCTTTTGATAATTAGCTTTCGTGAAATAATAAAGCTACTTTTAAAGGTTGACCTAATACATAAGCCTGTCCCAAAAGATTGGTAAGGGATATTGGGAAAATATATCCTCTGGACTCGTGCCTTGCATGGTCGGCGTTCAATCCCCGATGTTACAAGGGGTTTAGCTTGCAAGTGTTATATAAATATACTGGTTTAGTATTATCTCCTTAACCTTAGCTAGCCAGAATTAATATTTTGCAATGAGGAAAAAACTTGAATAACATGAATAAATAAAAAAAAGAGCAGACTTAAAATTGATCTCACTCTATACCTTTTCTATGAGCGAACTTTTTCAATATTTATTTTTGTTTCTAAATGGTTCATTGATTAATTAGGACTAATTTATTAACTTAATGACTGTATTACATGAACTAATAATTATTGCTTATATAGAAAACATGATTTACTGATTTAATTCACGGGTTTCTTTAGTATTATTGACATTATTTTACAGCTCAATTTTGTTTACTAAGAATGTTGATTATTTACTATGTTTTTTCATTATCCATTTTTTATTCAGCTTTTATAATTATTATTACATGTTTTTCAACTATTTTCCTTATAATTTGTTGAGAAAACACGATGATATATCTGATATTTGAGATGGCTGTATCTCGGTAAATATGGGTGTTTGGGCCTTGATATTGAAAATTAGCAAAGAAAGCCTTTACAGAAAGAAATGTAAATTGCTGTGGTAAACACAATGGTACCATTTTCAAAACGATTCTATGGCTGGTTTTGATTTTGAGTTTTGAGAAAAATGACGATTTCGCCCGGGCTGCGATTCTTTCCTGGCAAAGGGCTGTGTGGCAGAAAATGTAAGCTGCTCGCCAAAGTGACGTACTGTCCCGTTTTCTGAGTTTGGTCCTCTGGTAGGTTAGGATAGGACACTTACAATTTACCGTTTTCTTGACGTTGAGAAACATTAGGAGGACCATATAAGTACCATACGTATGCCCATATAAGTACCATACACATGGCCATATAAGTACCATACACATGCCAATATATGTACCTTTTACATGGCCTTATAAGTACCATACATATGCTCGTGTAATTGCCATATAAATGCCCATATAAGTATAATCCATGTACCGTTTTAAGTACCATACATATGCATTTATAAGTACCATACATATGCCTTTATAAGTACCATAGATATGCCGTTATAAATGTCCGACATATGTCTTTATAAGTACAATACACATGTCTTTATAAGTACCATACATATGTGTAAGTACCATACATATGTCAATATAAGTACCATACATATGCCCATATAAGTACCATTTATATACCATATATGTACCATACATACTTTATAAGTACTCTGCGTATATGTTTAAAAGTACCGTACTTATATCTTCATAGGTACCATACATATGCCATTATATGTACCATTCATACACCATATAAGTACCATACATTGCTATTATAAGTATCATACATTTGCCCTTATAAGTGCCATACATATGCCACTATAAGTACCATACAAATGTCCATATAGGAACCATTCGAAATAATCTCTAAGCAAAGGAATAATATAGAAATTACTTTATTTTCATTACCCATTTTTTATTCAGCTGTTTATAATTATTATTACATGTTTTTCAACTGATTTTCCCTAATAATTTGTTGAGAAAACACGATGATATGTTTGATATTTGAGATGGCTGTATCTCGGTAAATATGGGTGTTTGGGCCTTGATATTGAAAATTAGCAAAGAAAGCCTTTACAGAAAGAAATGTAAATTGCTGTGGTAAACACAATGGTACCATTTTTAAAACGATTCTATGGCTGGTTTTGATTTTGAGTTTTGAGAAAAATGACGATTTCGCCCGGGCTGCGATTCTTTCCTGGCAAAGGGCTGTGTGGCAGAAAATGTAAGCTGCTCGCCAAAGTGACGTACTGTCCCGTTTTCTGAGTTTGGTCCTCTGGTAGGTTAGGATAGGACACTTACAATTTACCGTTTTCTTGACGTTCGGAAACATTAGGAGGACCATATAAGTACCATACGTATGCCCATATAAGTACCATACACATGGCCATATAAGTACCATACACATGCCAATAGTACCTTTTACATGGCCTTATAAGTACCATACATATGCTCGTGTAATTGCCATATAAATGCCCATATAAGTATAATCCATGTACCGTTTTAAGTACCATACATATGCATTTATAAGTATCATACATATGCCTTTATAAGTACCATAGATATGCCGTTATAAATGTCCGACATATGTCTTTATAAGTACAATACATGTCTTTAAATGTACCTTACATATGTGCCATACATATGTCAATTTAAGTACCATACATATACCCATATAAGTACCATACATATACCCATATAAGTACCATACATACACCATACGTATATGTTTAAAAGTACCGTACTTATATCTTCATAAGTACCATACATATGCCATTATATGTACCATTCATACACCATATAAGTACCATACATATGCTATTATAAGTATCATACATTTGCCCTTATAAGTGCCATACATATGCCACTATAAGTACCATACAAATGTCCATATAGGAACCATTCGAAATAATCTCTAAGCAAAGGAATAATATAGAAATTACTTTATTTTCATTACCCATTTTTTATTCAGCTGTTTATAATTATTATTACATGTTTTTCAACTGATTTTCCCTAATAATTTGTTGAGAAAACACGATGATATGTTTGATATTTGAGATGGCTGTATCTCGGTAAATATGGGTGTTTGGGCCTTGATATTGAAAATTAGCAAAGAAAGCCTTTACAGAAAGAAATGTAAATTGCTGTGGTAAACACAATGGTACCATTTTTAAAACGATTCTATGGCTGGTTTTGATTTTGAGTTTTGAGAAAAATGACGATTTCGCCCGGGCTGCGATTCTTTCCTGGCAAAGGGCTGTGTGGCAGAAAATGTAAGCTGCTCGCCAAAGTGACGTACTGTCCCGTTTTCTGAGTTTGGTCCTCTGGTAGGTTAGGATAGGACACTTACAATTTACCGTTTTCTTGACGTTGAGAAACATTAGGAGGACCATATAAGTACCATACGTATGCCCATATAAGTACCATACACATGGCCATATAAGTACCATACACATGCCAATATATGTACCTTTTACATGGCCTTATAAGTACCATACATATGCTCGTGTAATTGCCATATAAATGCCCATATAAGTATAATCCATGTACCGTTTTAAGTACCATACATATGCATTTATAAGTATCATACATATGCCTTTATAAGTACCATAGATATGCCGTTATAAATGTCCGACATATGTCTTTATAAGTACAATACATGTCTTTAAATGTACCTTACATATGTGCCATACATATGTCAATTTAAGTACCATACATATACCCATATAAGTACCATACATATACCCATATAAGTACCATACATACACCATACGTATATGTTTAAAAGTACCGTACTTATATCTTCATAAGTACCATACATATGCCATTATATGTACCATTCATACACCATATAAGTACCATACATATGCTATTATAAGTATCATACATTTGCCCTTATAAGTGCCATACATATGCCACTATAAGTACCATACAAATGTCCATATAGGAACCATTCGAAATAATCTCTAAGCAAAGGAATAATATAGAAATTACTTTATTTTCATTACCCATTTTTTATTCAGCTGTTTATAATTATTATTACATGTTTTTCAACTGATTTTCCCTAATAATTTGTTGAGAAAACACGATGATATGTTTGATATTTGAGATGGCTGTATCTCGGTAAATATGGGTGTTTGGGCCTTGATATTGAAAATTAGCAAAGAAAGCCTTTACAGAAAGAAATGTAAATTGCTGTGGTAAACACAATGGTACCATTTTTAAAACGATTCTATGGCTGGTTTTGATTTTGAGTTTTGAGAAAAATGACGATTTCGCCCGGGCTGCGATTCTTTCCTGGCAAAGGGCTGTGTGGCAGAAAATGTAAGCTGCTCGCCAAAGTGACGTACTGTCCCGTTTTCTGAGTTTGGTCCTCTGGTAGGTTAGGATAGGACACTTACAATTTACCGTTTTCTTGACGTTGAGAAACATTAGGAGGACCATATAAGTACCATACGTATGCCCATATAAGTACCATACACATGGCCATATAAGTACCATACACATGCCAATATATGTACCTTTTACATGGCCTTATAAGTACCATACATATGCTCGTGTAATTGCCATATAAATGCCCATATAAGTATAATCCATGTACCGTTTTAAGTACCATACATATGCATTTATAAGTATCATACATATGCCTTTATAAGTACCATAGATATGCCGTTATAAATGTCCGACATATGTCTTTATAAGTACAATACATGTCTTTAAATGTACCTTACATATGTGCCATACATATGTCAATTTAAGTACCATACATATACCCATATAAGTACCCATATATAAGTACCATACATATACCCATATAAGTACCATACATACACCAGTACATATATATTTAAAAGTACCGTACTTATATCTTCATAAGTACCATACATATGGCATTATATGTACCATTCATACACCATATAAGTACCATACATATGCTATTATAAGTATCATACATTTGCCCTTATAAGTGCCATACATATGCCACTATAAGTACCATACAAATGTCCATATAGGAACCATTCGAAATAATCTCTAAGCAAAGGAATAATATAGAAATTACTTTATTTTCATTACCCATTTTTTATTCAGCTGTTTATAATTATTATTACATGTTTTTCAACTGATTTTCCCTAATAATTTGTTGAGAAAACACGATGATATGTTTGATATTTGAGATGGCTGTATCTCGGTAAATATGGGTGTTTGGGCCTTGATATTGAAAATTAGCAAAGAAAGCCTTTACAGAAAGAAATGTAAATTGCTGTGGTAAACACAATGGTACCATTTTTAAAACGATTCTATGGCTGGTTTTGATTTTGAGTTTTGAGAAAAATGACGATTTCGCCCGGGCTGCGATTCTTTCCTGGCAAAGGGCTGTGTGGCAGAAAATGTAAGCTGCTCGCCAAAGTGACGTACTGTCCCGTTTTCTGAGTTTGGTCCTCTGGTAGGTTAGGATAGGACACTTACAATTTACCGTTTTCTTGACGTTGAGAAACATTAGGAGGACCATATAAGTACCATACGTATGCCCATATAAGTACCATACACATGGCCATATAAGTACCATACACATGCCAATATATGTACCTTTTACATGGCCTTATAAGTACCATACATATGCTCGTGTAATTGCCATATAAATGCCCATATAAGTATAATCCATGTACCGTTTTAAGTACCATACATATGCATTTATAAGTATCATACATATGCCTTTATAAGTACCATAGATATGCCGTTATAAATGTCCGACATATGTCTTTATAAGTACAATACATGTCTTTAAATGTACCTTACCATATGTGCCATACATATGTCAATTTAAGTACCATACATATACCCATATAAGTACCATACATATACCCATATAAGTACCATACATACACCATACGTATATGTTTAAAAGTACCGTACTTATATCTTCATAAGTACCATACATATGCCATTATATGTACCATTCATACACCATATAAGTACCATACATATGCTATTATAAGTATCATACATTTGCCCTTATAAGTGCCATACATATGCCACTATAAGTACCATACAAATGTCCATATAGGAACCATTCGAAATAATCTCTAAGCAAAGGAATAATATAGAAATTACTTTATTTTCATTACCCATTTTTTATTCAGCTGTTTATAATTATTATTACATGTTTTTCAACTGATTTTCCCTAATAATTTGTTGAGAAAACACGATGATATGTTTGATATTTGAGATGGCTGTATCTCGGTAAATATGGGTGTTTGGGCCTTGATATTGAAAATTAGCAAAGAAAGCCTTTACAGAAAGAAATGTAAATTGCTGTGGTAAACACAATGGTACCATTTTTAAAACGATTCTATGGCTGGTTTTGATTTTGAGTTTTGAGAAAAATGACGATTTCGCCCGGGCTGCGATTCTTTCCTGGCAAAGGGCTGTGTGGCAGAAAATGTAAGCTGCTCGCCAAAGTGACGTACTGTCCCGTTTTCTGAGTTTGGTCCTCTGGTAGGTTAGGATAGGACACTTACAATTTACCGTTTTCTTGACGTTGAGAAACATTAGGAGGACCATATAAGTACCATACGTATGCCCATATAAGTACCATACACATGGCCATATAAGTACCATACACATGCCAATATATGTACCTTTTACATGGCCTTATAAGTACCATACATATGCTCGTGTAATTGCCATATAAATGCCCATATAAGTATAATCCATGTACCGTTTTAAGTACCATACATATGCATTTATAAGTATCATACATATGCCTTTATAAGTACCATAGATATGCCGTTATAAATGTCCGACATATGTCTTTATAAGTACAATACATGTCTTTAAATGTACCTTACATATGTGCCATACATATGTCAATTTAAGTACCATACATATACCCATATAAGTACCATACATATACCCATATAAGTACCATACATACACCATACGTATATGTTTAAAAGTACCGTACTTATATCTTCATAAGTACCATACATATGCCATTATATGTACCATTCATACACCATATAAGTACCATACATATGCTATTATAAGTATCATACATTTGCCCTTATAAGTGCCATACATATGCCACTATAAGTACCATACAAATGTCCATATAGGAACCATTCGAAATAATCTCTAAGCAAAGGAATAATATAGAAATTACTTTATTTTCATTACCCATTTTTTATTCAGCTGTTTATAATTATTATTACATGTTTTTCAACTGATTTTCCCTAATAATTTGTTGAGAAAACACGATGATATGTTTGATATTTGAGATGGCTGTATCTCGGTAAATATGGGTGTTTGGGCCTTGATATTGAAAATTAGCAAAGAAAGCCTTTACAGAAAGAAATGTAAATTGCTGTGGTAAACACAATGGTACCATTTTTAAAACGATTCTATGGCTGGTTTTGATTTTGAGTTTTGAGAAAAATGACGATTTCGCCCGGGCTGCGATTCTTTCCTGGCAAAGGGCTGTGTGGCAGAAAATGTAAGCTGCTCGCCAAAGTGACGTACTGTCCCGTTTTCTGAGTTTGGTCCTCTGGTAGGTTAGGATAGGACACTTACAATTTACCGTTTTCTTGACGTTGAGAAACATTAGGAGGACCATATAAGTACCATACGTATGCCCATATAAGTACCATACACATGGCCATATAAGTACCATACACATGCCAATATATGTACCTTTTACATGGCCTTATAAGTACCATACATATGCTCGTGTAATTGCCATATAAATGCCCATATAAGTATAATCCATGTACCGTTTTAAGTACCATACATATGCATTTATAAGTATCATACATATGCCTTTATAAGTACCATAGATATGCCGTTATAAATGTCCGACATATGTCTTTATAAGTACAATACATGTCTTTAAATGTACCTTACATATGTGCCATACATATGTCAATTTAAGTACCATACATATACCCATATAAGTACCATACATATACCCATATAAGTACCATACATACACCATACGTATATGTTTAAAAGTACCGTACTTATATCTTCATAAGTACCATACATATGCCATTATATGTACCATTCATACACCATATAAGTACCATACATATGCTATTATAAGTATCATACATTTGCCCTTATAAGTGCCATACATATGCCACTATAAGTACCATACAAATGTCCATATAGGAACCATTCGAAATAATCTCTAAGCAAAGGAATAATATAGAAATTACTTTATTTTCATTACCCATTTTTTATTCAGCTGTTTATAATTATTATTACATGTTTTTCAACTGATTTTCCCTAATAATTTGTTGAGAAAACACGATGATATGTTTGATATTTGAGATGGCTGTATCTCGGTAAATATGGGTGTTTGGGCCTTGATATTGAAAATTAGCAAAGAAAGCCTTTACAGAAAGAAATGTAAATTGCTGTGGTAAACACAATGGTACCATTTTTAAAACGATTCTATGGCTGGTTTTGATTTTGAGTTTTGAGAAAAATGACGATTTCGCCCGGGCTGCGATTCTTTCCTGGCAAAGGGCTGTGTGGCAGAAAATGTAAGCTGCTCGCCAAAGTGACGTACTGTCCCGTTTTCTGAGTTTGGTCCTCTGGTAGGTTAGGATAGGACACTTACAATTTACCGTTTTCTTGACGTTGAGAAACATTAGGAGGACCATATAAGTACCATACGTATGCCCATATAAGTACCATACACATGGCCATATAAGTACCATACACATGCCAATATATGTACCTTTTACATGGCCTTATAAGTACCATACATATGCTCGTGTAATTGCCATATAAATGCCCATATAAGTATAATCCATGTACCGTTTTAAGTACCATACATATGCATTTATAAGTATCATACATATGCCTTTATAAGTACCATAGATATGCCGTTATAAATGTCCGACATATGTCTTTATAAGTACAATACATGTCTTTAAATGTACCTTACATATGTGCCATACATATGTCAATTTAAGTACCATACATATACCCATATAAGTACCATACATATACCCATATAAGTACCATACATACACCATACGTATATGTTTAAAAGTACCGTACTTATATCTTCATAAGTACCATACATATGCCATTATATGTACCATTCATACACCATATAAGTACCATACATATGCTATTATAAGTATCATACATTTGCCCTTATAAGTGCCATACATATGCCACTATAAGTACCATACAAATGTCCATATAGGAACCATTCGAAATAATCTCTAAGCAAAGGAATAATATAGAAATTACTTTATTTTCATTACCCATTTTTTATTCAGCTGTTTATAATTATTATTACATGTTTTTCAACTGATTTTCCCTAATAATTTGTTGAGAAAACACGATGATATGTTTGATATTTGAGATGGCTGTATCTCGGTAAATATGGGTGTTTGGGCCTTGATATTGAAAATTAGCAAAGAAAGCCTTTACAGAAAGAAATGTAAATTGCTGTGGTAAACACAATGGTACCATTTTTAAAACGATTCTATGGCTGGTTTTGATTTTGAGTTTTGAGAAAAATGACGATTTCGCCCGGGCTGCGATTCTTTCCTGGCAAAGGGCTGTGTGGCAGAAAATGTAAGCTGCTCGCCAAAGTGACGTACTGTCCCGTTTTCTGAGTTTGGTCCTCTGGTAGGTTAGGATAGGACACTTACAATTTACCGTTTTCTTGACGTTGAGAAACATTAGGAGGACCATATAAGTACCATACGTATGCCCATATAAGTACCATACACATGGCCATATAAGTACCATACACATGCCAATATATGTACCTTTTACATGGCCTTATAAGTACCATACATATGCTCGTGTAATTGCCATATAAATGCCCATATAAGTATAATCCATGTACCGTTTTAAGTACCATACATATGCATTTATAAGTATCATACATATGCCTTTATAAGTACCATAGATATGCCGTTATAAATGTCCGACATATGTCTTTATAAGTACAATACATGTCTTTAAATGTACCTTACATATGTGCCATACATATGTCAATTTAAGTACCATACATATACCCATATAAGTACCATACATATACCCATATAAGTACCATACATACACCATACGTATATGTTTAAAAGTACCGTACTTATATCTTCATAAGTACCATACATATGCCATTATATGTACCATTCATACACCATATAAGTACCATACATATGCTATTATAAGTATCATACATTTGCCCTTATAAGTGCCATACATATGCCACTATAAGTACCATACAAATGTCCATATAGGAACCATTCGAAATAATCTCTAAGCAAAGGAATAATATAGAAATTACTTTATTTTCATTACCCATTTTTTATTCAGCTGTTTATAATTATTATTACATGTTTTTCAACTGATTTTCCCTAATAATTTGTTGAGAAAACACGATGATATGTTTGATATTTGAGATGGCTGTATCTCGGTAAATATGGGTGTTTGGGCCTTGATATTGAAAATTAGCAAAGAAAGCCTTTACAGAAAGAAATGTAAATTGCTGTGGTAAACACAATGGTACCATTTTTAAAACGATTCTATGGCTGGTTTTGATTTTGAGTTTTGAGAAAAATGACGATTTCGCCCGGGCTGCGATTCTTTCCTGGCAAAGGGCTGTGTGGCAGAAAATGTAAGCTGCTCGCCAAAGTGACGTACTGTCCCGTTTTCTGAGTTTGGTCCTCTGGTAGGTTAGGATAGGACACTTACAATTTACCGTTTTCTTGACGTTGAGAAACATTAGGAGGACCATATAAGTACCATACGTATGCCCATATAAGTACCATACACATGGCCATATAAGTACCATACACATGCCAATATATGTACCTTTTACATGGCCTTATAAGTACCATACATATGCTCGTGTAATTGCCATATAAATGCCCATATAAGTATAATCCATGTACCGTTTTAAGTACCATACATATGCATTTATAAGTATCATACATATGCCTTTATAAGTACCATAGATATGCCGTTATAAATGTCCGACATATGTCTTTATAAGTACAATACATGTCTTTAAATGTACCTTACATATGTGCCATACATATGTCAATTTAAGTACCATACATATACCCATATAAGTACCATACATATACCCATATAAGTACCATACATACACCATACGTATATGTTTAAAAGTACCGTACTTATATCTTCATAAGTACCATACATATGCCATTATATGTACCATTCATACACCATATAAGTACCATACATATGCTATTATAAGTATCATACATTTGCCCTTATAAGTGCCATACATATGCCACTATAAGTACCATACAAATGTCCATATAGGAACCATTCGAAATAATCTCTAAGCAAAGGAATAATATAGAAATTACTTTATTTTCATTACCCATTTTTTATTCAGCTGTTTATAATTATTATTACATGTTTTTCAACTGATTTTCCCTAATAATTTGTTGAGAAAACACGATGATATGTTTGATATTTGAGATGGCTGTATCTCGGTAAATATGGGTGTTTGGGCCTTGATATTGAAAATTAGCAAAGAAAGCCTTTACAGAAAGAAATGTAAATTGCTGTGGTAAACACAATGGTACCATTTTTAAAACGATTCTATGGCTGGTTTTGATTTTGAGTTTTGAGAAAAATGACGATTTCGCCCGGGCTGCGATTCTTTCCTGGCAAAGGGCTGTGTGGCAGAAAATGTAAGCTGCTCGCCAAAGTGACGTACTGTCCCGTTTTCTGAGTTTGGTCCTCTGGTAGGTTAGGATAGGACACTTACAATTTACCGTTTTCTTGACGTTGAGAAACATTAGGAGGACCATATAAGTACCATACGTATGCCCATATAAGTACCATACACATGGCCATATAAGTACCATACACATGCCAATATATGTACCTTTTACATGGCCTTATAAGTACCATACATATGCTCGTGTAATTGCCATATAAATGCCCATATAAGTATAATCCATGTACCGTTTTAAGTACCATACATATGCATTTATAAGTATCATACATATGCCTTTATAAGTACCATAGATATGCCGTTATAAATGTCCGACATATGTCTTTATAAGTACAATACATGTCTTTAAATGTACCTTACATATGTGCCATACATATGTCAATTTAAGTACCATACATATACCCATATAAGTACCATACATATACCCATATAAGTACCATACATACACCATACGTATATGTTTAAAAGTACCGTACTTATATCTTCATAAGTACCATACATATGCCATTATATGTACCATTCATACACCATATAAGTACCATACATATGCTATTATAAGTATCATACATTTGCCCTTATAAGTGCCATACATATGCCACTATAAGTACCATACAAATGTCCATATAGGAACCATTCGAAATAATCTCTAAGCAAAGGAATAATATAGAAATTACTTTATTTTCATTACCCATTTTTTATTCAGCTGTTTATAATTATTATTACATGTTTTTCAACTGATTTTCCCTAATAATTTGTTGAGAAAACACGATGATATGTTTGATATTTGAGATGGCTGTATCTCGGTAAATATGGGTGTTTGGGCCTTGATATTGAAAATTAGCAAAGAAAGCCTTTACAGAAAGAAATGTAAATTGCTGTGGTAAACACAATGGTACCATTTTTAAAACGATTCTATGGCTGGTTTTGATTTTGAGTTTTGAGAAAAATGACGATTTCGCCCGGGCTGCGATTCTTTCCTGGCAAAGGGCTGTGTGGCAGAAAATGTAAGCTGCTCGCCAAAGTGACGTACTGTCCCGTTTTCTGAGTTTGGTCCTCTGGTAGGTTAGGATAGGACACTTACAATTTACCGTTTTCTTGACGTTGAGAAACATTAGGAGGACCATATAAGTACCATACGTATGCCCATATAAGTACCATACACATGGCCATATAAGTACCATACACATGCCAATATATGTACCTTTTACATGGCCTTATAAGTACCATACATATGCTCGTGTAATTGCCATATAAATGCCCATATAAGTATAATCCATGTACCGTTTTAAGTACCATACATATGCATTTATAAGTATCATACATATGCCTTTATAAGTACCATAGATATGCCGTTATAAATGTCCGACATATGTCTTTATAAGTACAATACATGTCTTTAAATGTACCTTACATATGTACCATACATATGTCAATTTAAGTACCATACATATACCCATATAAGTACCATACATATACCCATATAAGTACCATACATATACCCATATAAGTACCATGTTTAAAAGTACCGTACCGTATATCTTTCATAGGTACCATACATATGCCATTATATGTACCATTCATACACCATATAAGTACCATACATTGCTATTATAAGTATCATACATTTGCCCTTATAAGTGCCATACATATGCCACTATAAGTACCATACAAATGTCCATATAGGAACCATTCGAAATAATCTCTAAGCAAAGGAATAATATAGAAATTACTTTATTTTCATTACCCATTTTTTATTCAGCTGTTTATAATTATTATTACATGTTTTTCAACTGATTTTCCCTAATAATTTGTTGAGAAAACACGATGATATGTTTGATATTTGAGATGGCTGTATCTCGGTAAATATGGGTGTTTGGGCCTTGATATTGAAAATTAGCAAAGAAAGCCTTTACAGAAAGAAATGTAAATTGCTGTGGTAAACACAATGGTACCATTTTTAAAACGATTCTATGGCTGGTTTTGATTTTGAGTTTTGAGAAAAATGACGATTTCGCCCGGGCTGCGATTCTTTCCTGGCAAAGGGCTGTGTGGCAGAAAATGTAAGCTGCTCGCCAAAGTGACGTACTGTCCCGTTTTCTGAGTTTGGTCCTCTGGTAGGTTAGGATAGGACACTTACAATTTACCGTTTTCTTGACGTTGAGAAACATTAGGAGGACCATATAAGTACCATACGTATGCCCATATAAGTACCATACACATGGCCATATAAGTACCATACACATGCCAATATATGTACCTTTTACATGGCCTTATAAGTACCATACATATGCTCGTGTAATTGCCATATAAATGCCCATATAAGTATAATCCATGTACCGTTTTAAGTACCATACATATGCATTTATAAGTATCATACATATGCCTTTATAAGTACCATAGATATGCCGTTATAAATGTCCGACATATGTCTTTATAAGTACAATACATGTCTTTAAATGTACCTTACATATGTGCCATACATATGTCAATTTAAGTACCATACATATACCCATATAAGTACCATACATATACCCATATAAGTACCATACATATACCCATATAAGTACCATATGTACACCATACGTATATGTTTAAAAGTACCATACTTATATCTTCATAAGTACCATACATATGCCATTATATGTACCATTCATACACCATATAAGTACCATACATATGCTATTATAAGTATCATACATTTGCCCTTATAAGTGCCATACATATGCCATTATAAGTACCATACAAATGTCCATATAGGAACCATTCGAAATAATCTCTAAGCAAAGGAATAATATAGAAATTACTTTATTTTCATTACCCATTTTTTATTCAGCTGTTTATAATTATTATTACATGTTTTTCAACTGATTTTCCCTAATAATTTGTTGAGAAAACACGATGATATGTTTGATATTTGAGATGGCTGTATCTCGGTAAATATGGGTGTTTGGGCCTTGATATTGAAAATTAGCAAAGAAAGCCTTTACAGAAAGAAATGTAAATTGCTGTGGTAAACACAATGGTACCATTTTTAAAACGATTCTATGGCTGGTTTTGATTTTGAGTTTTGAGAAAAATGACGATTTCGCCCGGGCTGCGATTCTTTCCTGGCAAAGGGCTGTGTGGCAGAAAATGTAAGCTGCTCGCCAAAGTGACGTACTGTCCCGTTTTCTGAGTTTGGTCCTCTGGTAGGTTAGGATAGGACACTTACAATTTACCGTTTTCTTGACGTTGAGAAACATTAGGAGGACCATATAAGTACCATACGTATGCCCATATAAGTACCATACACATGGCCATATAAGTACCATACACATGCCAATATATGTACCTTTTACATGGCCTTATAAGTACCATACATATGCTCGTGTAATTGCCATATAAATGCCCATATAAGTATAATCCATGTACCGTTTTAAGTACCATACATATGCATTTATAAGTATCATACATATGCCTTTATAAGTACCATAGATATGCCGTTATAAATGTCCGACATATGTCTTTATAAGTACAATACATGTCTTTAAATGTACCTTACATATGTGCCATACATATGTCAATTTAAGTACCATACATATACCCATATAAGTACCATACATATACCCATATAAGTACCATACATACACCATACGTATATGTTTAAAAGTACCGTACTTATATCTTCATAAGTACCATACATATGCCATTATATGTACCATTCATACACCATATAAGTACCATACATATGCTATTATAAGTATCATACATTTGCCCTTATAAGTGCCATACATATGCCACTATAAGTACCATACAAATGTCCATATAGGAACCATTCGAAATAATCTCTAAGCAAAGGAATAATATAGAAATTACTTTATTTTCATTACCCATTTTTTATTCAGCTGTTTATAATTATTATTACATGTTTTTCAACTGATTTTCCCTAATAATTTGTTGAGAAAACACGATGATATGTTTGATATTTGAGATGGCTGTATCTCGGTAAATATGGGTGTTTGGGCCTTGATATTGAAAATTAGCAAAGAAAGCCTTTACAGAAAGAAATGTAAATTGCTGTGGTAAACACAATGGTACCATTTTTAAAACGATTCTATGGCTGGTTTTGATTTTGAGTTTTGAGAAAAATGACGATTTCGCCCGGGCTGCGATTCTTTCCTGGCAAAGGGCTGTGTGGCAGAAAATGTAAGCTGCTCGCCAAAGTGACGTACTGTCCCGTTTTCTGAGTTTGGTCCTCTGGTAGGTTAGGATAGGACACTTACAATTTACCGTTTTCTTGACGTTGAGAAACATTAGGAGGACCATATAAGTACCATACGTATGCCCATATAAGTACCATACACATGGCCATATAAGTACCATACACATGCCAATATATGTACCTTTTACATGGCCTTATAAGTACCATACATATGCTCGTGTAATTGCCATATAAATGCCCATATAAGTATAATCCATGTACCGTTTTAAGTACCATACATATGCATTTATAAGTATCATACATATGCCTTTATAAGTACCATAGATATGCCGTTATAAATGTCCGACATATGTCTTTATAAGTACAATACATGTCTTTATAAGTACAATACATGTCTTTAAATGTACCTTACATATGTGCCATACATATGTCAATTTAAGTACCATACATATACCCATATAAGTACCATACATATACCCATATAAGTACCATACATACACCATACGTATATGTTTATAAATAGTACCACACATGACATATAAGTACCATATATATTATAAGTACTTATATCTTCATAAGTACCATACATATGCCATTATATGTACCATTCATACACCATATAAGTACCATACATATGCTATTATAAGTATCATACATTTGCCCTTATAAGTGCCATACATATGCCACTATAAGTACCATACAAATGTCCATATAGGAACCATTCGAAATAATCTCTAAGCAAAGGAATAATATAGAAATTACTTTATTTTCATTACCCATTTTTTATTCAGCTGTTTATAATTATTATTACATGTTTTTCAACTGATTTTCCCTAATAATTTGTTGAGAAAACACGATGATATGTTTGATATTTGAGATGGCTGTATCTCGGTAAATATGGGTGTTTGGGCCTTGATATTGAAAATTAGCAAAGAAAGCCTTTACAGAAAGAAATGTAAATTGCTGTGGTAAACACAATGGTACCATTTTCAAAACGATTCTATGGCTGGTTTTGATTTTGAGTTTTGAGAAAAATGACGATTTCGCCCGGGCTGCGATTCTTTCCTGGCAAAGGGCTGTGTGGCAGAAAATGTAAGCTGCTCGCCAAAGTGACGTACTGTCCCGTTTTCTGAGTTTGGTCCTCTGGTAGGTTAGGATAGGACACTTACAATTTACCGTTTTCTTGACGTTGAGAAACATTAGGAGGACCATATAAGTACCATACGTATGCCCATATAAGTACCATACACATGGCCATATAAGTACCATACACATGCCAATATATGTACCTTTTACATGGCCTTATAAGTACCATACATATGCTCGTGTAATTGCCATATAAATGCCCATATAAGTATAATCCATGTACCGTTTTAAGTACCATACATATGCATTTATAAGTATCATACATATGCCTTTATAAGTACCATAGATATGCCGTTATAAATGTCCGACATATGTCTTTATAAGTACAATACATGTCTTTAAATGTACCTTACATATGTGCCATACATATACCCATATAAGTACCATACATATACCCATATAAGTACCATACATATACCCATATAAGTACCATACATACACCATACGTATATGTTTAAAAGTACCGTACTTATATCTTCATAAGTACCATACATATGCCATTATATGTACCATTCATACACCATATAAGTACCATACATATGCTATTATAAGTATCATACATTTGCCCTTATAAGTGCCATACATATGCCATTATAAGTACCATACAAATGTCCATATAGGAACCATTCGAAATAATCTCTAAGCAAAGGAATAATATAGAAATTACTTTATTTTCATTACCCATTTTTTATTCAGCTGTTTATAATTATTATTACATGTTTTTCAACTGATTTTCCCTAATAATTTGTTGAGAAAACACGATGATATGTTTGATATTTGAGATGGCTGTATCTCGGTAAATATGGGTGTTTGGGCCTTGATATTGAAAATTAGCAAAGAAAGCCTTTACAGAAAGAAATGTAAATTGCTGTGGTAAACACAATGGTACCATTTTCAAAACGATTCTATGGCTGGTTTTGATTTTGAGTTTTGAGAAAAATGACGATTTCGCCCGGGCTGCGATTCTTTCCTGGCAAAGGGCTGTGTGGCAGAAAATGTAAGCTGCTCGCCAAAGTGACGTACTGTCCCGTTTTCTGAGTTTGGTCCTCTGGTAGGTTAGGATAGGACACTTACAATTTACCGTTTTCTTGACGTTGGGAAACATTAGGAGGACCATATAAGTACCATACGTATGCCCATATAAGTACCATACACATGGCCATATAAGTACCATACACATGCCAATATATGTACCTTTTACATGGCCTTATAAGTACCATACATATGCTCGTGTAATTGCCATATAAATGCCCATATAAGTATAATCCATGTACCGTTTTAAGTACCATACATATGCATTTATAAGTATCATACATATGTATGCCTTTATAAGTACCATAGATATAAGTACCGTTATAAATGTCCGACATATGTCTTTATAAGTGCCATACATGTCATTATGTACCATACATGTCTTTATGTACCTTACATATGTACCATACATATGACAATATAAGTACCATACATATGCCCATATAAGTACCATACATATGCCCATATAAGTACCATACATACACCATACGTATATATATTTAAAAGTACCGTACTTATACCTTCATAAGTACCATACATATGCCATTATATGTACCATACATATGCCATATAAGTACCATACATATGCTATTATAAGTACCATACATATGCCCTTATAAGTACCATACATATGCCACTATAAGTACCATACATATGTCCATATAGGAACCATTCGAAATAATCTCTAAGCAAAGGAATAATATAGAAATTACTTTATTTTCATTACCCATTTTTTATTCAGCTGTTTATAATTATTATTACATGTTTTTCAACTGATTTTCCTTAATAATTTGTTGAGAAAACACGATGATATGTTTGATATTTGAGATGGCTGTATCTCGGTAAATATGGGTGTTTGGGCCTTGATATTGAAAATTAGCAAAGAAAGCCTTTACAGAAAGAAATGTAAATTGCTGTGGTAAACACAATGGTACCATTTTCAAAACGATTCTATGGCTGGTTTTGATTTTGAGTTTTGAGAAAAATGACGATTTCGCCCGGGCTACGATTCTTTCCTGGCAAAGGGCTGTGTGGCAGAAAATGTAAGCTGCTCGCCAAAGTGACGTACTGTCCCGTTTTCTGAGTTTGGTCCTCTGGTAGGTTAGGATAGGACACTTACAAATTACCGTTTTCTTGACGTTGGGAAACATTAGGAGGACCATATATGTACCATACGTATACCCATATAAGTAACATACACATGGCCATATAAGTACCATACACATGCCAATATATGTACCTTTTACATGGCCTTATAAGTACCATACATATGCTCGTGTAATTGCCATATAAATGCCCATATAAGTATAATCCATGTACCGTTTTAAGTACCATACATATGCATTTATAAGTATCATACATATGCCTTTATAAGTACCATAGATATGCCGTTATAAATGTCCGACATATGTCTTTATAAGTACAATACATGTCTTTAAAAGTACCGTACTTATATCTTCATAAGTACCATACATATGCCATTATATGTACCATACATATACCCATATAAGTACCATACATATACCCATATAAGTACCATACATATATGTTTAAAAGTACCGTACTTATATCTGCATAAGTACCATACATATGCCAGTATATGTACCATTCATACACCATATAAGTACCATACATATGCTATTATAAGTATCATACATTTGCCCTCATAAGTGCCATACATATGCCATTATAAGTACCATACAAATGTCCATATAGGAACCATTCGAAATAATCTCTAAGCAAAGGAATAATATAGAAATTACTTTATTTTCATTACCCATTTTTTATTCAGCTGTTTATAATTATTATTACATGTTTTTCAACTGATTTTCCCTAATAATTTGTTGAGAAAACACGATGATATGTTTGATATTTGAGATGGCTGTATCTCGGTAAATATGGGTGTTTGGGCCTTGATATTGAAAATTAGCAAAGAAAGCCTTTACAGAAAGAAATGTAAATTGCTGTGGTAAACACAATGGTACCATTTTTAAAACGATTCTATGGCTGGTTTTGATTTTGAGTTTTGAGAAAAATGACGATTTCGCCCGGGCTGCGATTCTTTCCTGGCAAAGGGCTGTGTGGCAGAAAATGTAAGCTGCTCGCCAAAGTGACGTACTGTCCCGTTTTCTGAGTTTGGTCCTCTGGTAGGTTAGGATAGGACACTTACAATTTACCGTTTTCTTGACGTTGGGAAACATTAGGAGGACCATATAAGTACCATACGTATGCCCATATAAGTACCATACACATGGCCATATAAGTACCATACACATGCCCATATATGTACCTTTTACATGGCCTTATAAGTACCATACATATGCTCGTGTAATTGCCATATAAATGCCCATATAAGTATAATCCATGTACCGTTTTAAGTACCATACATATGCATTTATAAGTATCATACATATGCCTTTATAAGTACCATAGATATGCCGTTATAAATGTCCGACATATGTCTTTATAAGTACAATACATGTCTTTATAAGTGTACCTTTATATGTACATATGACTTTATAAGTACCATACATATGTCAATATAAGTACCATACATATACCCATATAAGTACCATACATATACCCATATAAGTACCATACATACACCATATAAGTATATACCATTAAAAGTACCGTACTTATATCTTCATAAGTACCATACATATGCCATTATATGTACCATTCATACACCATATAAGTACCATACATATGCTATTATAAGTATCATACATTTGCCCTTATAAGTGCCATACATATGCCACTATAAGTACCATACAAATGTCCATATAGGAACCATTCGAAATAATCTCTAAGCAAAGGAATAATATAGAAATTACTTTATTTTCATTACCCATTTTTTATTCAGCTGTTTATAATTATTATTACATGTTTTTCAACTGATTTTCCCTAATAATTTGTTGAGAAAACACGATGATATGTTTGATATTTGAGATGGCTGTATCTCGGTAAATATGGGTGTTTGGGCCTTGATATTGAAAATTAGCAAAGAAAGCCTTTACAGAAAGAAATGTAAATTGCTGTGGTAAACACAATGGTACCATTTTTAAAACGATTCTATGGCTGGTTTTGATTTTGAGTTTTGAGAAAAATGACGATTTCGCCCGGGCTGCGATTCTTTCCTGGCAAAGGGCTGTGTGGCAGAAAATGTAAGCTGCTCGCCAAAGTGACGTACTGTCCCGTTTTCTGAGTTTGGTCCTCTGGTAGGTTAGGATAGGACACTTACAATTTACCGTTTTCTTGACGTTCGGAAACATTAGGAGGACCATATAAGTACCATACGTATGCCCATATAAGTACCATACACATGGCCATATAAGTACCATACACATGCCAATATATGTACCTTTTACATGGCCTTATAAGTACCATACATATGCTCGTGTAATTGCCATATAAATGCCCATATAAGTATAATCCATGTACCGTTTTAAGTACCATACATATGCATTTATAAGTATCATACATATGCCTTTATAAGTACCATAGATATGCCGTTATAAATGTCCGACATATGTCTTTATAAGTACAATACATGTCATTATAAGTACCTCTGCCATTAAATGTACCTTACATATGTGCCATACATATGTCATATTTAAGTACTTTATATACCGTACTTATATATACATATGCCCATATAAGTACCATACATATACCCATATAAGTACCATACATACACCATACGTATATGTTTAAAAGTACCGTACTTATATCTTCATAAGTACCATACATATGCCATTATATGTACCATTCATACACCATATAAGTACCATACATATGCTATTATAAGTATCATACATTTGCCCTTATAAGTGCCATACATATGCCACTATAAGTACCATACAAATGTCCATATAGGAACCATTCGAAATAATCTCTAAGCAAAGGAATAATATAGAAATTACTTTATTTTCATTACCCATTTTTTATTCAGCTGTTTATAATTATTATTACATGTTTTTCAACTGATTTTCCCTAATAATTTGTTGAGAAAACACGATGATATGTTTGATATTTGAGATGGCTGTATCTCGGTAAATATGGGTGTTTGGGCCTTGATATTGAAAATTAGCAAAGAAAGCCTTTACAGAAAGAAATGTAAATTGCTGTGGTAAACACAATGGTACCATTTTCAAAACGATTCTATGGCTGGTTTTGATTTTGAGTTTTGAGAAAAATGACGATTTCGCCCGGGCTGCGATTCTTTCCTGGCAAAGGGCTGTGTGGCAGAAAATGTAAGCTGCTCGCCAAAGTGACGTACTGTCCCGTTTTCTGAGTTTGGTCCTCTGGTAGGTTAGGATAGGACACTTACAATTTACCGTTTTCTTGACGTTGGGAAACATTAGGAGGACCATATAAGTACCATACGTATGCCCATATAAGTACCATACACATGGCCATATAAGTACCATACACATGCCAATATATGTACCTTTTACATGGCCTTATAAGTACCATACATATGCTCGTGTAATTGCCATATAAATGCCCATATAAGTATAATCCATGTACCGTTTTAAGTACCATACATATGCATTTATAAGTATCATACATATGCCTTTATAAGTACCATAGATATGCCGTTATAAATGTCCGACATATGTCTTTATAAGTACCATATATGTCAGTACCTTATACATGTGCTACATAAATATCATACATTACCGTATATGTACCATACATATGTCTTTATAAGTACCATACATATACCATTATAAGTACCATACATATACCCATATAAGTACCATACATACACCATACGTATATGTTTAAAAGTACCGTACTTATATCTTCATAAGTACCATACATATGCCATTATATGTACCATTCATACACCATATAAGTACCATACATATGCTATTATAAGTATCATACATTTGCCCTTATAAGTGCCATACATATGCCACTATAAGTACCATACAAATGTCCATATAGGAACCATTCGAAATAATCTCTAAGCAAAGGAATAATATAGAAATTACTTTATTTTCATTACCCATTTTTTATTCAGCTGTTTATAATTATTATTACATGTTTTTCAACTGATTTTCCCTAATAATTTGTTGAGAAAACACGATGATATGTTTGATATTTGAGATGGCTGTATCTCGGTAAATATGGGTGTTTGGGCCTTGATATTGAAAATTAGCAAAGAAAGCCTTTACAGAAAGAAATGTAAATTGCTGTGGTAAACACAATGGTACCATTTTTAAAACGATTCTATGGCTGGTTTTGATTTTGAGTTTTGAGAAAAATGACGATTTCGCCCGGGCTGCGATTCTTTCCTGGCAAAGGGCTGTGTGGCAGAAAATGTAAGCTGCTCGCCAAAGTGACGTACTGTCCCGTTTTCTGAGTTTGGTCCTCTGGTAGGTTAGGATAGGACACTTACAATTTACCGTTTTCTTGACGTTCGGAAACATTAGGAGGACCATATAAGTACCATACGTATGCCCATATAAGTACCATACACATGGCCATATAAGTACCATACACATGCCAATATATGTACCTTTTACATGGCCTTATAAGTACCATACATATGCTCGTGTAATTGCCATATAAATGCCCATATAAGTATAATCCATGTACCGTTTTAAGTACCATACATATGCATTTATAAGTATCATACATATGCCTTTATAAGTACCATAGATATGCCGTTATAAATGTCCGACATATGTCTTTATAAGTACAATACATGTCTTTAAATGTACCTTACATATGTGCCATACATATGTCAATTTAAGTACCATACATATACCCATATAAGTACCATACATATACCCATATAAGTACCATACATACACCATACGTATATGTTTAAAAGTACCGTACTTATATCTTCATAAGTACCATACATATGCCATTATATGTACCATTCATACACCATATAAGTACCATACATATGCTATTATAAGTATCATACATTTGCCCTTATAAGTGCCATACATATGCCACTATAAGTACCATACAAATGTCCATATAGGAACCATTCGAAATAATCTCTAAGCAAAGGAATAATATAGAAATTACTTTATTTTCATTACCCATTTTTTATTCAGCTGTTTATAATTATTATTACATGTTTTTCAACTGATTTTCCCTAATAATTTGTTGAGAAAACACGATGATATGTTTGATATTTGAGATGGCTGTATCTCGGTAAATATGGGTGTTTGGGCCTTGATATTGAAAATTAGCAAAGAAAGCCTTTACAGAAAGAAATGTAAATTGCTGTGGTAAACACAATGGTACCATTTTCAAAACGATTCTATGGCTGGTTTTGATTTTGAGTTTTGAGAAAAATGACGATTTCGCCCGGGCTGCGATTCTTTCCTGGCAAAGGGCTGTGTGGCAGAAAATGTAAGCTGCTCGCCAAAGTGACGTACTGTCCCGTTTTCTGAGTTTGGTCCTCTGGTAGGTTAGGATAGGACACTTACAATTTACCGTTTTCTTGACGTTCGGAAACATTAGGAGGACCATATAAGTACCATACGTATGCCCATATAAGTACCATACACATGGCCATATAAGTACCATACACATGCCAATATATGTACCTTTTACATGGCCTTATAAGTACCATACATATGCTCGTGTAATTGCCATATAAATGCCCATATAAGTATAATCCATGTACCGTTTTAAGTACCATACATATGCATTTATAAGTATCATACATATGCCTTTATAAGTACCATAGATATGCCGTTATAAATGTCCGACATATGTCTTTATAAGTACAATACATGTCTTTATAAGTACAATACATGTCTTTAAATGTACCTTACATATGTGCCATACATATGTCAATTTAAGTACCATACATATGCCATTATAAGTACCATACATATACCCATATAAGTACCATACATATGCCATTATAAGTACCATACCATACGTATATGTTTAAAAGTACCGTACTTATATCTTCATAAGTACCATACATATGCCATTATATGTACCATTCATACACCATATAAGTACCATACATATGCTATTATAAGTATCATACATTTGTCCTTATAAGTGCCATACATATGCCACTATAAGTACCATACAAATGTCCATATAGGAACCATTCGAAATAATCTCTAAGCAAAGGAATAATATAGAAATTACTTTATTTTCATTACCCATTTTTTATTCAGCTGTTTATAATTATTATTACATGTTTTTCAACTGATTTTCCCTAATAATTTGTTGAGAAAACACGATGATATGTTTGATATTTGAGATGGCTGTATCTCGGTAAATATGGGTGTTTGGGCCTTGATATTGAAAATTAGCAAAGAAAGCCTTTACAGAAAGAAATGTAAATTGCTGTGGTAAACACAATGGTACCATTTTTAAAACGATTCTATGGCTGGTTTTGATTTTGAGTTTTGAGAAAAATGACGATTTCGCCCGGGCTGCGATTCTTTCCTGGCAAAGGGCTGTGTGGCAGAAAATGTAAGCTGCTCGCCAAAGTGACGTACTGTCCCGTTTTCTGAGTTTGGTCCTCTGGTAGGTTAGGATAGGACACTTACAATTTACCGTTTTCTTGACGTTGGGAAACATTAGGAGGACCATATAAGTACCATACGTATGCCCATATAAGTACCATACACATGGCCATATAAGTACCATACACATGCCAATATATGTACCTTTTACATGGCCTTATAAGTACCATACATATGCTCGTGTAATTGCCATATAAATGCCCATATAAGTATAATCCATGTACCGTTTTAAGTACCATACATATGCATTTATAAGTATCATACATATGCCTTTATAAGTACCATAGATATCCCGTTATAAATGTCAGACATATGTCTTTATAAGTACAGTACATGTCTTTAAATATACATTACGTAAGTGCCATACATATGTCAATTTAAGAAACATACATATACCCATATAAGTACCATACATATACCCATATAAGTACCATACATATTATAGGTACCATACATTTGCTATAAGTACCATACATATGCCATACGTATATGTTTAAAAGTACCGTACTTATATCTTCATAAGTACCATACATATGCCATTATATGTACCATTCATACACCATATAAGTACCATACATATGCTATTATAAGTATCATACATTTGCCCTTATAAGTGCCATACATATGCCACTATAAGTACCATACAAATGTCCATATAGGAACCATTCGAAATAATCTCTAAGCAAAGGAATAATATAGAAATTACTTTATTTTCATTACCCATTTTTTATTCAGCTGTTTATAATTATTATTACATGTTTTTCAACTGATTTTCCCTAATAATTTGTTGAGAAAACACGATGATATGTTTGATATTTGAGATGGCTGTATCTCGGTAAATATGGGTGTTTGGGCCTTGATATTGAAAATTAGCAAAGAAAGCCTTTACAGAAAGAAATGTAAATTGCTGTGGTAAACACAATGGTACCATTTTCAAAACGATTCTATGGCTGGTTTTGATTTTGAGTTTTGAGAAAAATGACGATTTCGCCCGGGCTGCGATTCTTTCCTGGCAAAGGGCTGTGTGGCAGAAAATGTAAGCTGCTCGCCAAAGTGACGTACTGTCCCGTTTTCTGAGTTTGGTCCTCTGGTAGGTTAGGATAGGACACTTACAATTTACCGTTTTCTTGACGTTGAGAAACATTAGGAGGACCATATAAGTACCATACGTATGCCCATATAAGTACCATACACATGGCCATATAAGTACCATACACATGCCAATATATGTACCTTTTACATGGCCTTATAAGTACCATACATATGCTCGTGTAATTGCCATATAAATGCCCATATAAGTATAATCCATGTACCGTTTTAAGTACCATACATATGCATTTATAAGTATCATACATATGCCTTTATAAGTACCATAGATATGCCGTTATAAATGTCCGACATATGTCTTTATAAGTACAATACATGTCTTTATAAGTACAATACATGTCTTTAAATGTACCTTACATATGTGCCATACATATGTCAATTTAAGTACCATACATATACCCATATAAGTACCATACATATACCCATATAAGTACCATACATACACCATACGTATATGTTTAAAAGTACCGTACTTATATCTTCATAAGTACCATACATATGCCATTATATGTACCATTCATACACCATATAAGTACCATACATATGCTATTATAAGTATCATACATTTGCCCTTATAAGTGCCATACATATGCCACTATAAGTACCATACAAATGTCCATATAGGAACCATTCGAAATAATCTCTAAGCAAAGGAATAATATAGAAATTACTTTATTTTCATTACCCATTTTTTATTCAGCTGTTTATAATTATTATTACATGTTTTTCAACTGATTTTCCCTAATAATTTGTTGAGAAAACACGATGATATGTTTGATATTTGAGATGGCTGTATCTCGGTAAATATGGGTGTTTGGGCCTTGATATTGAAAATTAGCAAAGAAAGCCTTTACAGAAAGAAATGTAAATTGCTGTGGTAAACACAATGGTACCATTTTTAAAACGATTCTATGGCTGGTTTTGATTTTGAGTTTTGAGAAAAATGACGATTTCGCCCGGGCTGCGATTCTTTCCTGGCAAAGGGCTGTGTGGCAGAAAATGTAAGCTGCTCGCCAAAGTGACGTACTGTCCCGTTTTCTGAGTTTGGTCCTCTGGTAGGTTAGGATAGGACACTTACAATTTACCGTTTTCTTGACGTTGAGAAACATTAGGAGGACCATATAAGTACCATACGTATGCCCATATAAGTACCATACACATGGCCATATAAGTACCATACACATGCCAATATATGTACCTTTTACATGGCCTTATAAGTACCATACATATGCTCGTGTAATTGCCATATAAATGCCCATATAAGTATAATCCATGTACCGTTTTAAGTACCATACATATGCATTTATAAGTATCATACATATGCCTTTATAAGTACCATAGATATGCCGTTATAAATGTCCGACATATGTCTTTATAAGTACAATACATGTCTTTATATGTACCTTACATATGCCATTATAAGTGCCATTATAGGTACCATACATATGTCAATTATAAGTACCATACATATACCCATATAAGTACCATACATATACCCATATAAGTACCATACATACACCATACGTATATGTTTAAAAGTACCGTACTTATATCTTCATAAGTACCATACATATGCCATTATATGTACCATTCATACACCATATAAGTACCATACATATGCTATTATAAGTATC
Organism: Procambarus clarkii; assembly: GCF_020424385.1. Lineage (NCBI taxonomy): Eukaryota > Metazoa > Arthropoda > Malacostraca > Decapoda > Cambaridae > Procambarus > Procambarus clarkii. The sequence continues at coordinate 6,911,126 of NC_059637.1, forward strand.
ATACATTTGCCCTTATAAGTGCCATACATATGCCACTATAAGTACCATACAAATGTCCATATAGGAACCATTCGAAATAATCTCTAAGCAAAGGAATAATATAGAAATTACTTTATTTTCATTACCCATTTTTTATTCAGCTGTTTATAATTATTATTACATGTTTTTCAACTGATTTTCCCTAATAATTTGTTGAGAAAACACGATGATATGTTTGATATTTGAGATGGCTGTATCTCGGTAAATATGGGTGTTTGGGCCTTGATATTGAAAATTAGCAAAGAAAGCCTTTACAGAAAGAAATGTAAATTGCTGTGGTAAACACAATGGTACCATTTTTAAAACGATTCTATGGCTGGTTTTGATTTTGAGTTTTGAGAAAAATGACGATTTCGCCCGGGCTGCGATTCTTTCCTGGCAAAGGGCTGTGTGGCAGAAAATGTAAGCTGCTCGCCAAAGTGACGTACTGTCCCGTTTTCTGAGTTTGGTCCTCTGGTAGGTTAGGATAGGACACTTACAATTTACCGTTTTCTTGACGTTGAGAAACATTAGGAGGACCATATAAGTACCATACGTATGCCCATATAAGTACCATACACATGGCCATATAAGTACCATACACATGCCAATATATGTACCTTTTACATGGCCTTATAAGTACCATACATATGCTCGTGTAATTGCCATATAAATGCCCATATAAGTATAATCCATGTACCGTTTTAAGTACCATACATATGCATTTATAAGTATCATACATATGCCTTTATAAGTACCATAGATATGCCGTTATAAATGTCCGACATATGTCTTTATAAGTACAATACATGTCTTTATAAGTACCTTACATATGTACTTTACAAGTACCATACATATGTCAATTTAAGTACCATACATATACCCATATAAGTACCATACATATACCCATATAAGTACCATACATACACCATACGTATATGTTTAAAAGTACCGTACTTATATCTTCATAAGTACCATACATATGCATTATATGTACCATTCATACACCATATAAGTACCATACATATGCTATTATAAGTATCATACATTTGCCCTTATAAGTGCCATACATATGCCACTATAAGTACCATACAAATGTCCATATAGGAACCATTCGAAATAATCTCTAAGCAAAGGAATAATATAGAAATTACTTTATTTTCATTACCCATTTTTTATTCAGCTGTTTATAATTATTATTACATGTTTTTCAACTGATTTTCCCTAATAATTTGTTGAGAAAACACGATGATATGTTTGATATTTGAGATGGCTGTATCTCGGTAAATATGGGTGTTTGGGCCTTGATATTGAAAATTAGCAAAGAAAGCCTTTACAGAAAGAAATGTAAATTGCTGTGGTAAACACAATGGTACCATTTTTAAAACGATTCTATGGCTGGTTTTGATTTTGAGTTTTGAGAAAAATGACGATTTCGCCCGGGCTGCGATTCTTTCCTGGCAAAGGGCTGTGTGGCAGAAAATGTAAGCTGCTCGCCAAAGTGACGTACTGTCCCGTTTTCTGAGTTTGGTCCTCTGGTAGGTTAGGATAGGACACTTACAATTTACCGTTTTCTTGACGTTGAGAAACATTAGGAGGACCATATAAGTACCATACGTATGCCCATATAAGTACCATACACATGGCCATATAAGTACCATACACATGCCAATATATGTACCTTTTACATGGCCTTATAAGTACCATACATATGCTCGTGTAATTGCCATATAAATGCCCATATAAGTATAATCCATGTACCGTTTTAAGTACCATACATATGCATTTATAAGTATCATACATATGCCTTTATAAGTACCATAGATATGCCGTTATAAATGTCCGACATATGTCTTTATAAGTACAATACATGTCTTTATAAGGACCATGTACCATACATTATAAGTACCATACATATGTGCCATACATATGTAAGTACCATACATATACCCATATAAGTACCATACATATACCCATATAAGTACCATACATACACCATACGTATATGTTTAAAAGTACCGTACTTATATCTTCATAAGTACCATACATATGCCATTATATGTACCATTCATACACCATATAAGTACCATACATATGCTATTATAAGTATCATACATTTGCCCTTATAAGTGCCATACATATGCCACTATAAGTACCATACAAATGTCCATATAGGAACCATTCGAAATAATCTCTAAGCAAAGGAATAATATAGAAATTACTTTATTTTCATTACCCATTTTTTATTCAGCTGTTTATAATTATTATTACATGTTTTTCAACTGATTTTCCCTAATAATTTGTTGAGAAAACACGATGATATGTTTGATATTTGAGATGGCTGTATCTCGGTAAATATGGGTGTTTGGGCCTTGATATTGAAAATTAGCAAAGAAAGCCTTTACAGAAAGAAATGTAAATTGCTGTGGTAAACACAATGGTACCATTTTTAAAACGATTCTATGGCTGGTTTTGATTTTGAGTTTTGAGAAAAATGACGATTTCGCCCGGGCTGCGATTCTTTCCTGGCAAAGGGCTGTGTGGCAGAAAATGTAAGCTGCTCGCCAAAGTGACGTACTGTCCCGTTTTCTGAGTTTGGTCCTCTGGTAGGTTAGGATAGGACACTTACAATTTACCGTTTTCTTGACGTTCGGAAACATTAGGAGGACCATATAAGTACCATACGTATGCCCATATAAGTACCATACACATGGCCATATAAGTACCATACACATGCCAATATATGTACCTTTTACATGGCCTTATAAGTACCATACATATGCTCGTGTAATTGCCATATAAATGCCCATATAAGTATAATCCATGTACCGTTTTAAGTACCATACATATGCATTTATAAGTATCATACATATGCCTTTATAAGTACCATAGATATGCCGTTATAAATGTCCGACATATGTCTTTATAAGTACAATACATGTACTTTATGTCAATGTACCTTACATATGTGCCATACATATGTCAATTTAAGTACCATACATATACCCATATAAGTACCATACATATACCCATATAAGTACCATACATACACCATACGTATATGTTTAAAAGTACCGTACTTATATCTTCATAAGTACCATACATATGCCATTATATGTACCATTCATACACCATATAAGTACCATACATATGCTATTATAAGTATCATACATTTGCCCTTATAAGTGCCATACATATGCCACTATAAGTACCATACAAATGTCCATATAGGAACCATTCGAAATAATCTCTAAGCAAAGGAATAATATAGAAATTACTTTATTTTCATTACCCATTTTTTATTCAGCTGTTTATAATTATTATTACATGTTTTTCAACTGATTTTCCCTAATAATTTGTTGAGAAAACACGATGATATGTTTGATATTTGAGATGGCTGTATCTCGGTAAATATGGGTGTTTGGGCCTTGATATTGAAAATTAGCAAAGAAAGCCTTTACAGAAAGAAATGTAAATTGCTGTGGTAAACACAATGGTACCATTTTTAAAACGATTCTATGGCTGGTTTTGATTTTGAGTTTTGAGAAAAATGACGATTTCGCCCGGGCTGCGATTCTTTCCTGGCAAAGGGCTGTGTGGCAGAAAATGTAAGCTGCTCGCCAAAGTGACGTACTGTCCCGTTTTCTGAGTTTGGTCCTCTGGTAGGTTAGGATAGGACACTTACAATTTACCGTTTTCTTGACGTTGGGAAACATTAGGAGGACCATATAAGTACCATACGTATGCCCATA